>LAPY01000891.1:35148-56488 GCA_000970635.1 Eragrostis tef | reverse complement strand
CGGACGTGGGGGACCTCTTCGACGCGTACCTGAGGCCCTACGTACTTCTTCGAGGCGCTGCGGCCCGTGCGCGCGGGCGTCCGCTTCGTGGTGCACCGCAACATGCACGCCGTGGAGTTCAAGGTGGTGGAGGCCGGTCACGCCGAGATGCGCGAGCTGCCTGAATATGAGCTGCTGGTGTTCGACACACATTGGTCCGCTCCACAAGTTCTCCCCCGCCGGCGAGAGCCTGCCTGGCGTGGCTGGATGCGTGGCCGGCGGACGAGCAGAGCTGGTTGAAGAAGAGCCGGTCGAATGCTTGCTGTTGGAGATGGTGTCCGGTGAATGAAATGCAAATGACTGTTCACGCCAGGCAAACCTTGATTTGCATTAAAAAATAGACTCCCTTGTTGGAGTCTAGACCCTGTATGGAACGGAGGAATGGAAAACACAGGAACACGCAGGAAGGAATTGAAAAATGCACAAAATTACAGGAATCCAAAACATAGGAAAAAAGTATTAGGGCGACGAAATAAAATATTTAGAAGCTTTAATATCATCATGACTTCATTTCAGTATGAACTTTGCTAACCCAAATGTCTGGCGCATTAGCTCATACATTGTTGGTGCATGCATATTACTGGCTTACTTTGCTCTATTTTTTATTTGCAAACGACTCATTGCTTCAGAAATGCATGCGTTGATCCCTCTCTCTGCTCCCAATTATTCATGTGGCCATGTGCAGACCAGTACGCACACACAGCCACAACGATTCTAGCTGCCTTGCGCTTCAACGGATTAGCGCTTAAGCCGCATTAGCTCTTCCTCCGCGTGCAGGAAGAATTCCCATGAGTTCGGAGTGGATCGTTTCATTTCTCCATTTTGTGAAGGAAGCTTTTCCAGAGGAAAGGAAATATTGATTCCTATGTTCCAAACGCTCCATGGAGGAAGTGATGTCAGCAAAATGAAGGAAGTGAATCTTTTGAATTTTCCTTTGAAAATCCTTTATCCCAAACGGTCTCCTTAATTACAGTCTTAGCCGCACGATGCTTGATCGATCAATGTTCGTTTGGAGAGCGTGTCTGACGACGGGCGTGCATGGTTGGGTCGAGTTACGCCTCTGGCTGCGAGGGAATCTGCAGCAGGGTGCATGTGCCGCCTGTCCGCAAGACTCTGCAGAAGCTGGAGAAGATGAAGCGAGAGAGAGAGAGGGGCAGGGCCATCATACCGTGTTGTCAATTCCAATGTGTAAAAGAGGCTTTTTGACTCGGGGAAGTTCATTTGTTCTCTCTCTAAATATTAGACCTCTAAAATTAAAAAGAATCTTGTAATTTAAAAGTCTTAAATAAAGTCTTATTACAAAAATCGAAAATTTACGAGATAAATCTAATGTTTTGGTATAGTGATGCTGCAGTAACCATATTTTAATCTCTTCTAATTATGGCTTAATTACTTTCATTAGATTCCTCTCGCGTATTTGACCAGGGGTTTTGCAGTTAGTTTTGTAATTAGACTTTATTTAATACTTTTAAATGATAAGATTTTTTTAATATGACCTCTCTGAATTTTAGACCTCTCAAAACGAATCAAGAATATACCAAAATGAGATATCCGAGGAAGGTGTATAGCGGCTTCTGATCAAGGGTGTTCGTTGTTTTTGCCAGATTTTAGCCATTTAAAATATTATCACTTAAGAATACTAAATAAAGTTTAATTACAAAACTAATTGCATAATCATGTGCTAATTGGCGAGACGAATCTAATGAGAGTAATTAAGCCGTAATAAAAGATGGTTAGAAGATAGTTACTGTAACATCACTATAACGAAACATAGCTTAATTAGGCTCGTTAGATTCGTCTCGAAAATTAGCTCTTATTTATAAAATAGTTTTGTAATTAGATTTTATTTAATACTTCTAAATGGTAAAATTCTCTTTAATGTGACGGGGCTAAAATTTTAGCTTCTCAAAACGAACAGGCCCAGATCACCCAATGACCTGCTACGTTTAAACTCCCTGAGGCCAACCAAACTCCATCGGATATATGAACGCATATATCAATAGCCTATGTTCGCGTAAAAATGTTGTACTCATTTTAAGTTGCGCGTAGTTTGCAAGTTACTAGCTGCTTATTTGTTTCCATTTGATTCAGTGAATCCTAAGCTAAGCGGTCCCACGTTCAGCTGTGTGCGTGCCGTGCGTACGTAGTGGTAGTCCGGATCGTGCCTTGCGCGTCGCGAGCGGATCGTGGCCGACCGTCGCGGCATGTCTTCCTCTGTAAACTCTGAATAAAACGAAAAGGAAACTGTACGCGGCGCAAAATCCTCTCGTATCCCCACCTCTCAGCGCCTGATTCTCGATCGAGTTTCCTAACAGCGTAGACGGCGGGGCACCAATCGGCTTTGCTCTTCGATCGATCAACGGAGCTCGAGCTGCTCGACTTCACCTCACGTCCTGTCACTGTGAGAGCAAACGCCGCACACGCAACAACAGCAGCACTGCAGCAGCGCAAGTTCCCCATGCAACAAGATGCATCATGACGCGCCGCAGCCAGACCACACTCTTGGGTGATCAGCCAGGCCTTTGACTCCAAGTCCACACAACTTCTCCCACCGTTCCCGGAAGCCCTCGCTCCCTTTTCACACAAGTCCCTCACCAAAAACCCCACCAATCCCCAGCTCCAGCGGAAGCCCCCCAATCGCCAATCTCCCAAGAAGATCCGCAATCCCATAACCGATGGCCGGCGCCCGCACCGGCGCCACGTCCACGAAGATGTGCTTGTCTCCCCCATTGTCGCCGGTCCCAGAAGAAGATGCAACCGACGCCATGGATTACAAGGTCGGGGACAAGATCGAGGTCCTGCTGGGATCGGAGATCTACGGCCGCTCCTGGCACCCGGCGACGGTGGTGGCGGTGTTGCCGGACCAGCAGCGGTGCATCGTGGAGTACGAGTACGAGGACGCTGCCCGGGGCACGGTGGATTGGGCGGACATCCGGCGCCGCCGCCAGCCGGCGTCCGAGGTGGAGGAGAGTGAAGAAGACGATAGCGATGGCGATGAGGAGCGTCATCCGGCGAGCGGCGGTGGTGACGGCGGCTTCTTCTTCAAGGCTGGCGACAGGGTCGAGCTGCTGCGGAGCCACCCCGACTACGGCGACGCCTGGTACCCCGCCACCGTCGAGGGTGTCGTCGATCCCGAGTCCGAGACCTACGCCGTGCGAAGGGTCAGCGGGCCGAGGCGGAGCCCGGACGAGGAGGGGGAGGAGACGGAGGACCAGGAGCTGGGGATGGACAACTTCAGGCCGGCGGTTGTGGAGAGCGAGTTCATGCTGCTCGATCTCCGCCCCGGCGCCCAGGTGGAGGCGCGCTGCGACGGGGTGTGGGCGATCGGCGCCGTGCTCGAGGCGGTCGGCGCGTCACAGTACAGGGTCGCCATTGGGGAGGAGGTAAAGGTGATCAAGGAGGTACGGGATCTGAGGCCGCCGTACAAGTGGGATTGGGAAACCAGGGTGTGGATCTGGGTCGACGTGCCTTCTTTTCCTCCCAAGGTAATGCAACGAATCCACCTTCTATATCTTCGTTCCTGGCGTTGCGTCACGCGTTCATTTGTTGCTGCTGCCTGCCATATTCGTGTGACAAATACTTCTTCTTTGGGACATGCACGCATGGACGACATGTTGTGATTGATAATTACGGTAATTTGTAATGAACCTTCTAAACAATTTTTGGGGCTACCAACAAGGTACTACTCTGCTCATTGATAGGAGATTGATGAGGAAAACATTTCTCTTCGCCTCCTGTGCTTAAATAGTTTCACTTCAAATGGCTATATAGTTCATTCGGTAAATACTTGGTGTGGTGACTCATCAAACCTCCGGGCAGCTAAAAGGCCTCGGAGGAATGTGTTTATTCATTACATTTTTTTATCTTCTTCGTAGTACTTTGCTATGAGCATTCGCTTAAATAATCAATCTTTGATTATATTGTGATTATATCTGGTCTTATTGTAGTCATGGTCTTTCTGCCGTACGCATTGGTATTTTTAGTATTGTACTCTTAAATATGATTGGATAATATGACTTACCATCAAGTGAAATTTATGGGCAGAGTTTTTTTTTTCTTGTGTAGTTATCTCTCACGGGCACGGTCAAAATCATAAAGAGGCCAATGCTGCTGTTGAACTATTCTTTTATATTCTCTCCATAGACTTATTCAGCTACAGGAGGATGAGGAGCGTCATCCGGCGAGCGGCGGTGGTGACGGCGGCTTCTTCTTCAAGGCTGGCGACAGGGTCGAGCTGCTGCGGAGCCACCCCGACTACGGCGACGCCTGGTACCCCGCCACCGTCGAGGGTGTCGTCGATCCCGAGTCCGAGACCTACGCCGTGCGAAGGGTCAGCGGGCCGAGGCGGAGCCCGGACGAGGAGGGGGAGGAGACGGAGGACCAGGAGCTGGGGATGGACAACTTCAGGCCGGCGGTTGTGGAGAGCGAGTTCATGCTGCTCGATCTCCGCCCCGGCGCCCAGGTGGAGGCGCGCTGCGACGGGGTGTGGGCGATCGGCGCCGTGCTCGAGGCGGTCGGCGCGTCACAGTACAGGGTCGCCATTGGGGAGGAGGTAAAGGTGATCAAGGAGGTACGGGATCTGAGGCCGCCGTACAAGTGGGATTGGGAAACCAGGGTGTGGATCTGGGTCGACGTGCCTTCTTTTCCTCCCAAGGTAATGCAACGAATCCACCTTCTATATCTTCGTTCCTGGCGTTGCGTCACGCGTTCATTTGTTGCTGCTGCCTGCCATATTCGTGTGACAAATACTTCTTCTTTGGGACATGCACGCATGGACGACATGTTGTGATTGATAATTACGGTAATTTGTAATGAACCTTCTAAACAATTTTTGGGGCTACCAACAAGGTACTACTCTGCTCATTGATAGGAGATTGATGAGGAAAACATTTCTCTTCGCCTCCTGTGCTTAAATAGTTTCACTTCAAATGGCTATATAGTTCATTCGGTAAATACTTGGTGTGGTGACTCATCAAACCTCCGGGCAGCTAAAAGGCCTCGGAGGAATGTGTTTATTCATTACATTTTTTTATCTTCTTCGTAGTACTTTGCTATGAGCATTCGCTTAAATAATCAATCTTTGATTATATTGTGATTATATCTGGTCTTATTGTAGTCATGGTCTTTCTGCCGTACGCATTGGTATTTTTAGTATTGTACTCTTAAATATGATTGGATAATATGACTTACCATCAAGTGAAATTTATGGGCAGAGTTTTTTTTTTCTTGTGTAGTTATCTCTCACGGGCACGGTCAAAATCATAAAGAGGCCAATGCTGCTGTTGAACTATTCTTTTATATTCTCTCCATAGACTTATTCAGCTACCATTTACTATAGCCTTATTCATTTGAGATTAAGAATTCTTTTTTGTATATGATCTGATTGTGTTTGTTCAAAGCAATAGATTCTTGTTTAAATCTGTTAGGTACAGTCAACCTGATATCTGTCAAGGGACTGCACTGGCATACGTATTGTAGAGCTCTTCTGCTCAATATATCTGACTGTGATGTTAGAGTCAACCTTGTGTCTATCAAGAGATGTCACTTTGTTGCTTTCTCTCTATGGAGTATGTTGAATCCTTGTACGAGTTAAGGTGTTTGTCTTAATGTAGCTCGGGTGGTTTAATAATACTTGCTGAGCTCAAATTGGGCTATAGTTGAATTCCACCATGTCGTTGGTTTAGTCGCATGACGGCCCAGAGTATCTCTTGATCTTTGGTTATCTTCACTATTTGCCTTGTCTTTTGTATTATTGTAGCATGTTGGAACACCTAATTTACTTAGTGCGTAGTGACAAAAAATCTGATGGTGTTTTGTATGCAGTTGTTGATTTCTCTTGCAATGCATATTACTAGTCCAGTTTATATTTTTAACTGAAACTGATTCAGTTTATCAAAAGTTGTTTCCTCCATTCTCAAATGTTTGATTGGTTGGATATGTGACATTAGATTACTGGTTCTTCTTTGTGTTCAACATACCCCTGTATTGACTCCGGCTTAGATTTGTACTGGCAACATTGCTATTATGTTTTAACTTGGTTCTTGATGATTTTGGTGAAGTAAAGTGCTTTACCCAGGCATTGAATAGCAAGCCTCTAGATGATACTTTTACGTGGGAGCTGTTTCTATGTAAGAAAATGTAGTAAATTTGTTGCTGTCTGCTTTGAATTGGTACAACTATTGTGTTCCGAGCATGTGACATTACATTGCATTATAGTGACTATTGAGGTTAATTATTATGATCGCAAATTAGGTATGCATACTATTCTAACCTAGCAGGATTGTTGCAATTCACCACTGTACGGAAATGGGATTACCTTTTTTAAGTTTCTATATCTCGGAATAACAATTTATTCTGCCAAGATTTTCGATGTTTGCAGAATTGAGAAGGTTAGGTTCCTAAGCTGCTCCAATTAGTGGGTAGGGGGCTATTTATGGCAATGTTGTTCATAAGGCCAAGATGCAATGTAGTCAAGAACATGAAATAAACAGTCATTTACACAATGCTCTCTCTCTCTCTCTCCCTCTCCCTCCCTCTCTCTCTCTCTCATGGATTTTTTTATGCGTCCTATTGTCAATTTCCTCATGCATTCTGCTATTTCTTAACTTATGCTGGACGCTAAATTGTGGATTTGTGGTGGCAGCCTGCATCTGTAAAACGCCCACGCTCACCAGTGGAGTGGGCATCTGATGATGAACATAATTATGATTCAGAATCCAAAAGGTCAATGAAGCAACGGCAGCATCTAGGTGGCATGCCTGATGGTTCTGAACATGCTTTAGTCTCCAACATGGATAATGTGAGTGTCCTTAATTTTTATTTCAAACTTCATCGTCGTCTGATATATATATATACACTGATGTGCATGTTATGTTATCTCTTTGTCATTATGTGAAGGTGTCAGGAAAAACTACTTGTGTACTTGTGAAGAAGAAGGTTACAACCAAAAAAAGAAATAAGCTGAAATGTATGTGGTTTCTCTTACATCGATTCAACAACTAAACGATGTATTACAATCTAATGGTTTCTGTATGACCTGCAGTTCATCTAAAGAAAAGGCTCGAAGAACAGTGTAATCCACATAGCTCTTTGGATGCAACCACGATGCAGTTGTCCACCATGGGTAAGTTTTCACAATCCAAACCAGTTCGATCATAAATGGATCCAGAGCCTGAAGGTCATTTAAATTCGTCTTATCCAACTTTTCAATTGAGTATACTATATACATGTGAAATAAATCAGCTACTAGCAGATTTCTATTGACCCGATCTCTGTGGCTAGGTATACGTGGTAGTCTGTCGGATCAAGTGTTGGCTGCTACGTTAAATAGTAGCTGTCAAGCCAACGGAAATGAAGATGAAGTTGCTACCCAGCTTCCATTCATCAAGAGCTCGCCTCTTTGGTCATTGTTTGAGAAAATGGAAGTGTTTAAGAAGATGCCACAGCAACCACATTTCAGTCCACTTCAGAAAGAAAATCCTATACAACGTGAAGGAATTGCTATAGGTCTGATGTTGACGTTTGCCAATGTAGTAGAAAGCATAAGTAATTCAAGCATAGAAAACAGTTCTGCATCGTTTAAAGATAAGGATGATACGCTCTCGCAGCTGAAGCGTTATGGATTCAGTGTTGACAAATTGCAAACATGCTTGAATAAATTGATCGAGATGAAATCTGAGTATGCAAGACATATCACAGAAAGAGACATCGTCCAAGCACAGAAGCAGTGGAAGGGAGATTCCTGCTCCGAAATTGATAATCAACGTGACAAAAAGGTGAAGATGATTATGCAGCTTGTTCAGGAATTACAGCAGCTTGATGAAGAAAAAAAAGCCATAGAAGCAGAGTTCTTGGAACTGGAAGAGGCGGAAAGCATGGTTGACAAAGCATGTCATGACATCAAAGAACAGTTTGGCGACACCTTGGCTGAGCATCTTGGCTAGCTAAAAGTATAGCAGCTGGCTTAATCTATGGTCGTTCCTTAGAGGAAATATTCTATGATCTTTTGTAATCGTTTCTATGTGTAGCTTGAGTGCTTGACACATTGTTAACTCATGCTACAGGGCTGTTACGGCTGTAGGTAGTAAGATTGTCTATGTACCATTGCGGTTTCGGACGAACTTGTCCCTAGGACCATTCATACCTTCATATTTATGCATCCATAAGTCCTGATGATTGGCACCTTAGCTTGAGAAAATTTACATACTACATTGCTAGTTGGATCCGCTTATCGTCTCACAGTTTTGTAAAAGGAATTGCAGAGTCTACATGTCTTGCAGAAATTTATGTCGATTGATTTCTCGTGTCTTCACTACCAAGATGTCAAGTTTTCCCCGCAGTTTCTTACAAGTGGCCAATGGTTTCTAGTGTATTAAATTAAATATCCACAATAATTATCGGGAATGAGTTTGTGAGGAATTATGTTGTTGGCAAATTGCTAAAAATGTATGTAAAGACATCAATCTCTACTATACCTAATAAAGTTGTTATGAGTCGTCAGCCTCAATTTTTAGCTCTCTGTCATCTGAGTTCATTTTGAATTAATCAAATTTGAATCCAAGTTTTTATATTTCTTATAAAAATCGAATCACTTGTCACAACGAGCAAGCATGAGCAACGCGGCGAACCGAGCAGATCTAGGATTGGGAGTTGGGAGAGCAGAGGAGAGCGGCAGCGGAGAGAAGATAGGCGAGATCGAGAGGAGAGCGGCGCGAAAGCAGAAGCGGTCGGAATGAGGGATTAGGTTAGGGTTTCAGAGTAAGGGGGGCATATATACCAGGGGCGGGCCGCTACTAGCCGTTGCTGGGGCTGGGCAGGCAAGGAAAATAGCCGACCTGGTTTTCGGGCCGTGCTTCATGCCCTGTCATGGGATGGGAGGATCGGCCTATAGCACGACCCTTCCACCGGACCGCGCCAGCATGGACCCAAACTCTTCAAGCCGGGCCGTGCTCGTGTCGGGCCAAAAGTTTCGTTCTTCGGGCCAGCCCTAAAAAACACGGTCCGAATGCCCAGATATACAACCGCTTGCTTGCTCTAGAGGTGATGCTTTTTTTTTTATCCAGTTGGCCTATGTTGACGTCTCACCAGCAACATCTGCATATAACTTGTTTGTACTACAAAATTGTTAGCCACCCAAAATAAATACCAAGTAGGACTATACCTATATCTCTTCGGAGTTCCTTATCCACGCGCGAGCGCGCCTGCAGCACGGGCCAGCGCACGTGGGTGGGCCCGGCCGCCCGGGGCGGGGAAAAAATTTGAGAAAAAGTTTTGTTTCATCAAAAGTTACGTAAAAAGTTAAAACAAAACTTTCCATATAAAAGTCTTCAGAAAAGTTGCACTTAAACTTTTTACTCAAAACTTTATGAGAAAAAGCTTCCAGAAAAATTACAACAAAACTTGCCAAAAACAAAAGTTGCAGGCTGGATGGGACGGGCGCTCGTCCTAGCGCGCGCGGATTAGCCTTGCATCCCTTGTGTCTTCAACAGGCAATTCTGGTTTTTGTTCCGAGGCAGGTCGGCCTTCACTTCCTCGCCTCCAGACGTGTTGATGTCTTCTTTCATGTGTGGTGGAGAAAGTGCGAGTGAATCTACCAGCCGAATGTTGCGTAATGCGCTCAACTGAAATATAATCCTGGGATCATGGACAAGTCTTTGATGAAGCGAATCTGTATCATTAAAACTAATTTAGTGGTGGCTGGAGAGGAGCGCCGGCTATGTTCGGTGTCAGGGGCGTATTAAGGGCGACAATAATGTTGGGTTGCAAACCTGTCAAATAGGAGTGGGCCTAAAATCAGTAGTCTATAGCTATGAACATTGTCACAACGGTGCGGAAATATTGGTGGGTCTGATTAGGATCTCGAGTGTAACCCCCGGTTTCGGGGGGAAATTTTTTCGAATATATTTATTTGCCTTCGTTTCATCTCTTTTAGTCTACAGGATTTTTCTCAGTTCTATTTGGTTGGTTGCTATTTATTTGGTTTTCCTGGTTTGTCCTCCTAGTAGAAAACCTAATAGTTTCCTTTACAAAGTCCTCTGATCACATATAGGCCAGCCTGTTCACACACACATCCTTTATCTTTTTCTTAACTCAACCTGGTCATCGATTTGCCTTCTGAGTTCATACACCGGCAGCTACATGCTACTCTGCTTCAGTGTGTAGTGCTAGAATTCTGCATGTACACTACCAATCAGTCTCTTCCTTGTACCCTCCCAGCTGTACACGGCTGTGTGCAACACCGTTCGTGTGAATCGTGTATGCACCGCTTAATCCAACGGCCAGGTGCTTTGGAACTTCTCAGCTTATAAGCCACAGCCAACCTGCTTCTTCCTTCTTATCCGATTCCCTGTCCTTGTCCTGGGTTTGAGCTTTAGCAGCAGCAGAAGGAGCCAAGCTCTGTTCGTCCATCCAGGAAGCTCACGGTGAGCTATTCAATCCTCAGAAATTTGCAGCTTCTTTGTATCCTAGAGTTAGAGCCCAAGGTTGAATCTTTATATGAATTAGTTAGTACATGTCGTCCTGCACATCCCCGAGATTCAGTAGCACTCACAGTTTGTTGTTACCTAGCTGGTGTCACCTGCAGACAGCCGCGCCTCTGTTTCTGGTTGCCGGGCGAGCGACAGTCGCTCCGCACGATCTTCTTCTCCGCTGCACGGCCGACCAAGCAGCTACACCTACAGATCCGCCTTGATGCCCTGAAGACTCCCAAGCCGCAGCCTTGCTGCTCCCGTCGCCGGCGAGCTGTGCCGCCGAGCGGCTCGTCGCGCTGCCTTGCCTGTATCGCCGCCACCCGTTTGCCGCAGCATGCTCCGCTCGAGAGCCCCACAAATGGAATCACCCGTGTCACTAGGATTCCTTTTCTATCTTCAATTGCATCACCAGCAGACGAACTGTGGAGCTCTGCTTCCCGTTGCCGCCGGCAGTGGCGCTCTGTTCCCTGTGCCTGCGTGCTAGCTCCTGAAGATGAAGTATCTATCCATCTCGTGTGCAGTTTGTTCAGCTGGGCCAGCTGCTGCGCCACCAGCCCAAAAGCCCACTCGCCTTGAAGTTTGCTAGCGTGACTAGTTTGATTTTCAATCAGATCAGTTTAAGTTTCTTTCGTTTAGTAGTCCAGATATAATAACTTATACCCAGCTCGTTCTGGTGTTGCTCAGAGTACCAGATTCTCTGGTGTATAAACCTATATCCCTTGGAGCTAATAAAACTACCAGCTAAAGGTTTGATTCCACGCCAAATTGAACCTCCTGTGTTCACCGATGCAAATAGAATTCCCTAATGCCTTTATCCATCGAGCTTGCCAAGCATGACCAGCACATATCCTTCATGAACAACCATAGTTCCTGAAACCCATCCAAGTTGAAGGTCTCTTTTCTATTTGGAGTTCTTTCTTCCTGATTACTTTATTTGATTTACTTATTGTGCTTGTAGTTTGAGTGCTTTGGCCTTATCCGCTATTTCGTCCGTGTCACGGTAGAATACGAGGAAGTCGTGCCGTCAAGATTGGAGGTCTGAGAGGAGGACGTCGCTGTCGTTGAGCAAGGAAAAGGCAAGTCACACCTCATTGATCATATGACACCTGTTTACTCATTTTATTGCTACGTGCATTTCATGGAATATATGATGGTCGTAGTCTCAATATAAAATGGTAAATGTTCCGAACCACTGGTATGCATAGAAAGCTATCCTATCTACTATGGCCTAATTGACCGAGAGATTAACCTAGCGCGAAGTGAAACTATTAGCTATGTAGTCAGAGCTATATGGCTAGGTTAAGGTTAAACTGGAGATATCACTGAGGTTGCAATTATCCGGGAATGTGGGTGGAATATGAGATGATGGTGGTTGAGCAGAAGATGATGATAGCTAAGCTAAGGACAGTGAATACACATGTACCTTTGTGGTTATGTGGCCAGTCACTCGTCCGAAGCACATGAGGAATGGTCATCTTAGTCATGATCATAACATAGTTCTCGTCCTACCATATGGACCGACTTGACGGACCTGGATGGTTACAGTGTTACAATAGTGTATCTCCAGGCGGTCTATGTAAGCACCGGTTTGACGGAGCGGTCCATGCATGTGCTAAAGGCACCGAATGGCGGATGCGGGTCCGTGCAAGTGCTATGATAGGATGTATGAGGCAATTTATGGAAGCACCGGGATGACGGAGCGTCCGTGCATGTGCTAAGGCACCGGATGACGGACGAGTCCGGGCATGTGCTAGGATAATATCTAGTTATGAGGTATCTAGCTGTACACTGCATACCATCATGTTATCTCTAGCAACGTACGTGTTGGGGATATCCTATGGGTAAAGTTGGACAAGCTCTGCAGAGTCTATTAAATCATTCGAATGTGCCGTGCTTCCGGTTATCGAAGCTATGTTTAAGGGTGATACCTGCTTTATGGCAAAGTAGTACTTACTTCTCATGAAAGCATGGGAATGGATGTTGGATGGTTGCATGTTAGCATGCGACTGGAGGATAACGTCAGCGATCGATGCTAAGGGGAGACGGATGTGGTTGAGAAGGTGGTGTATATTGTTACTACTGGTGATGCTCATGCATAAGATTGAAGGTGAAATCTAAGTTAATTACTTGTTATATTGCATTACCTCTATTATATTGAGTTCATGTTTTACCTATTGGATCCGTGTGGCTTGCTGAGTACAAAAGTACTCACCTTTGCTTAATTTCATATCAGCATATGAAGGAGGGTACTGTTGACGGTGCATAATTCCCGATTTCACCGTCAATATATCGGTCAATAAATTAAGTACTCACCAAGATTCTATGCATAGTAGTTAGGAATTAACATACTTTCACGAGTTTTAGTGCATTTTGGATGCAGGAGTGAATTATGGACTCCCGCCTCTCCCGCGCCATCTCTCTCTCTCTCTCTCTCTCTCTCTCTCTCTCCCCTCTCTCTCTCTGCCGCTCAGCACCGCCCAGGCCTCCCTCCCTGCTCCTGCTCACACAGAAAATGAGGAGATCGAAAAGCACGGCTGCTTCACACGAAAAAATTCCCCAAAACGCAGAGGGTACGCATAGTACCCCGGCGGCCCCGTATAAAAGCGACGCACTCGCCAATCGGTGGGGGATGAAGCGACAGGAGAAGGAAAGCGAGGGTCGCCTCCTATTTTGCAGCCTGCTGCGCTCCGGCGCCCGGCACAGTAACCGGCGATTAAACAAATGGAGTAAGCCACGCGCGGTCGTTGTTTATGGCCCGGAAAGCACCGTGCGCCGCTCCCTGACGCGCGGGCCCCGCCCGGCGGAGGGGTAGGGGAAGCGTCTCGTGGCGCGCGGCGTGTTAATATGCATTAATATTTCAGCCTCTGTATCTATCGATACATGTAGCTGTTCATTATTATAATCATGATCCACGATGAAGAAAAGAGTAAAACACCAAAGTCCATGATAACTATGACTTGCGTCATTATTATTTTAACTAGTAGGAAGTCTATTACTAAAGCACCAGCCATTTGATGCAAAAATCTCCAGGACGGTCGTCTCAAGCACACGACACCCCATATTTATTCGGGATCTTTCTTCCTCCTTCTGCAGCAGCGCCCATAATCGAATCCAGTACGTTCCCCTGAATACCACCTGCATGGAAGTAGAAACTCGTGTCTTGTTAAAAACCTCGTCATTGCGACTTAACCACATCGCCCAACATATGGCACATGCCTCCACCAAGGCTTGATACTTAATTTTCTTCTCTACCCCATGTAACCACCCATTAAACAAATGATGTACATCTCTAAGGGGAGATAAATTAAAAGAAAATTGTATCAATCTCCAAATAAACCTAGCATTTTGGCAATCAAAGAACAGGTGTGGTATTGTTTCGTTCATGTTACAAAAACAACACTTAGTGCTCCCTTTCCACCGCCTCTTAGCTAAATTATCCTTGGTTAAGGTAACTCCTCTAATCATGTACCACATGAAAACTTTTACTTTTAGCGGGATTTTAAGCTTCCAAATAATGTGGTTATGAGGAACAACATTGGTAACAGCAAGTGCTCTATACATAGACCGAACTGTAAAAGATCCTTGCTGATTTAAAGACCATAGAAAGACATCTTTTTTATCTGTAAGCTGAGTATTGACGACTCTACCAACTAAGTGGTACCAAGAGGTCAGATTATTACCCACAAAAGATCTTCTAAAAGAGACATTTAAGGGTCTAGACCTCAAAACCACATTAACAGAAGCGCTTTTCTTTCTAACAATATTATAAAGACCAGGATATTGGTACTTAAACGGCGTATCACCTAACCAGGCATCTTCCCAAAATCTCACTTGAGAGCCATCCCCTACATTGAACTTGCCTAGTCTCAAGAAATCTTGTTTAACTTTCATTAAACCCGATCAAAAATGAGAATCTCCAGACATGTGTTCTACTTGGGTAATCGTTTTATCAAATATTTTCTTCTAAGAAGTGTTTGCCATACCCCTTCTTCATTAATAAGTTTGAAAAGCCATTTACGTAGGATGCATTTATTTTGCATGTCTAAGTTTAAAATACCTAAACCCCCTTGATCTTTCGGTGAACACAGAATACTCCACTTCGTAAGTCTGTACTTCTTTTTATGCTCATCACTTTGCCAAAAGAATCTAGACATGTAATAATCCAGTTTCTTAAGCACCTCTCTCGGTACTTCAAAGAACAATAGCATAAAAATAGCCAAATTACTTAGAACTGAGTTAATTAGTACTAATCTGCCTCCTACTGATAAAAGCTTTCTTTTC
This sequence comes from Eragrostis tef, assembly GCA_000970635.1. Taxonomy (NCBI): domain Eukaryota; kingdom Viridiplantae; phylum Streptophyta; class Magnoliopsida; order Poales; family Poaceae; genus Eragrostis; species Eragrostis tef. Next base: position 41,699 of record LAPY01000891.1, on the reverse strand, counting down.
CAGCAGCTACGGATCACTTGCACAATGTATGTGGACTCAATGTATTTTAGTTTATTGTCTATTGACCGCTTTTTAGCAACATTGTAGTTTCGGGCAACTGCATTGGTGATTGCAAAACCGGTACATAAGAATGGGTCCACGGCAGGCAGGCCATAGCTCAAAGACAATACCACAACAGTATGAGGAAATATGAGGATCTGATGAAGTAAAAAAGTGATATCTTCTATTGTGAACGCTGCAACCATTAAAGGAAGCAAGAGGAGGAAGAGGGAAGAAATATTTGTTTATTCCATATGGACAGTGCATAAGGCTATATACTACTTTAGCTATTTCTTTTTTTTAAATTACACAGTATAACTTGGACACTCACAACGCACGCACACTCACCCCTATGAACGTACATACGTAAACCCTATTTTTATGAGCATATTCGAAGACTGAGCTAGCAAATTCTTGAGATCGACGAAGTCACTACTGGCGCCTCGCTATCGACAGCCACATCACCTACCGCTAAAAGCACAAAGTCGTTAAATCCTAGAAAATTCTCTCTCACCAGGAGTCGAATCCAAAACCTGAGAGCTGCTACTCGGGTGCCTTAACCACTAGGACAAGAACTCTTTCACACTTTATTAATTTTGTTGTTATGAACTAATTGCACAATGGATGTGAACAGATTGAAAAAATTGTTTATTGGTTGTGCACTATTTTTTTCCCCTATTGTGGTTGCTCTAAAGAAGTGTCTTTTTGACTGCCTATCTGTTAGTTGGAGTGTTATGTGGATTTTGGGAATAAATCAAATGTATATGTGGAAGTTATTCTCTTGGAGATGGAACTTCTTTTATTATTGAATTTGGAACTTTTAGTTATATCTTTCACTTTTTTTGGAACTATTTTCTCTTGAAGATGAAAACCATTAGTCATATAGGCTTCCGTGATTAATAGAACACATGGATTTTCTGATTTACTAACACTGGGACATGCTAACTTTTGGTGGCAGTCTGCATCTGTAAAACGCCCACGCTCACTTGCTGAAAAACCATCCGATGATTGTGAACATAGTTATGATTAGTCCTGGGACTTGGGCCAGGCCAAATTCGGGTGGCCGCGACCCGAGTGTTTGGCACGGCACGTGGCATGGCCTGGCCCGAAGGAGTTTTGTGCCGTGCCGGCCCGGCCCGGACTAACGGGCCGTGCCGTGTCGGGATTTCGGGCCCGACGGACGGCACGGCACGGCACGGTCGCACGGGCCGTGCTTGGGCCGGCACGGCACGAAGGCGGCCCGATGGCACGAAAATGGCCCGACGGCACGGTGGCGGCCCAACAGCACGGTGATGGCACGGGATAATGTTCTTGAGCCAAGGTCCATTTTAGTTGATTTTTTTTCTAAAAACTATAAAAAATAAGATCTAACACGTGGAATCTTTTTAATCAAACTTTTCTAGTTTATTTCTATACTCATTAGTCAACACATTAATGGTCACTATTTATTATTTTCTTTACCTTTTTTGTAAATCAAACTAGGAATTGAATTTTTAAATGATTTTTTGTGTGTACGTGAAACTTCTACATATCTACACGTAGAATTTTTGTATAATATTTTTTGAAGCATTCACGTCTGTGTAAGTTTGAATTGCTCTTCATTTACCATAAAACCTCATTACTTCTATGCTGTCTAGTAAAATTTGAACACATTTTCATACAAACATTGTTCAAAAAAATTCTCATAAATTGTAGAGCTTGGTGTTGACTTGAAAGAACTCCACGCCAAAATTGAGTCCAAAATCTAATATATTTTTGGATATAAAAAAAACAAAACCCCATTTTTTCTTTGTTTTTTTGTTACACTCACAGTATAATGATTTTAGAGTTCAAATTTGATATACACAAGTAATATAGCTTTCTTAAGGTAGTGTAATTTTTGTGAAATTTGTGAATTTTTTTGTCTATATAACACTATAAAACAATTAATTTAAACAATAAAATGCGCTTCTCAATGCTGAAAACATATTTCTAAAATAGTCTGTTAATGAAACCAGGCCGTGCCCGTGCTTGGCACGGCCTGATGACGGCCCGCCGTGCTCCGTGCCGTGCCCGGGCCGCATTTTCGCCAAGTCGGGCCGACCGGTACGGCACGATGCGGCCCGACAGGCCGTCACGGAACGGCACGAAGCACGACGGGCCCGTGCCGTGCCGGCCCGAGCACGGCCCGAGTCCCAGCACTAGTTGTGTTTATAGGGAGGAACGAATCCAAGCAGGAGTCTGGGGAGGAGTCCAAGTCGACGTGGGGTATAGGATGAGTGCACGAGTAGGAGATCGATTTTGTCCATGGAAAATGAGGCGCAATGTCTGTCAGACTCGGGTATTCCGCTATTAATATATCACGCTTGGCGGGTGCGCAGACCAGGCTACATACATCGTGCGACAGCGATGGCATCCCCATCATCTAAAATCGCCGCGAGGAAATCACAGTAAGTCTTGGTTCGATTGTTCACTTCAGTTTCCTGTAGTACCTCCTCGCAAAAAAAAAAGAAGAAGAAGATGTTTCCTGTAGTACCATTAGATGTGTTAATTAGGTGAGCTCTAAACCTAACAGCTTTTGTGCTGCTCAGGGCCAAGGATTTCCATGGCAAGAGCAAGTTTTTCCTGGAGCACCAGGCCATGTGGGAGAAGGAAGGCAAGAACAAAGGTTACGACCCCAGCATTCACAGCTCGCGGTTTGCATATCAGCTTCCCTTGCCGGAAGGGAAATGGCCAAGCTTGTCCAAGTTCCCCAGGCGTCCGCTCGACCAACACGATAAGGAAGTAGCTGCTCGAAGAGGCTTAGAGGGAGAGAGGAGAAACGACTGAACCAAGAAGCAGAACGGAAAGAAGAGCAGCGACGGCGACGGATCGAGGAAGAACTGCGACGACGGCGGGAACAGTTCGCTTCCGGGAAGGTACCGTGGCGGCACAAGACGCTCAGGAAGGATGCGCTGCCCAGGGACGAGCAGAGGCATGTCAGCAATGTGCAGATGGCCGTAGACTTCATCAACGGCAAATGCCCGGAAAAGAAGTACGAGCTCTGTGAGATCACCGCCAAGAACATCATCGTCGACATTGGATCGGAGCACTCGCATTACAACTTCGTTGCATACTCCCCGACCCACGGGTTCGAGTTCTTCTTTGCTGAGGTGGATAATTCCCTTGAATCCAAGCGCAGAGTGCTCCAGTGCTGCACGGTATCGACCGGGCCACACGGTAAGTCCACATATTCTTATTACTTTTTCCTTTTCACAATTTTTACCTTCTTGTTAAAGTCTTGGTACTAATAATTAACGAGATACCAGTACTGCTTTGCAAGTTTATAATGCGCAAAAGAGATCAATAAATTGATTACAATCAATTGTGTTCAGGTTATTGCTGGGACTGTCAGAATCATGGCGATTTCCTTATACATCCTAGCAACGACAAGTTCTTTGCCGGTGATCAGGAGGACATCTGCTGGCTTTAAGCCCTACAAGTTTACTCGTGAATGAATCGTCATAAATTGTTTGGTGTAACTGGCTCACACATTTTGTGCATAGCACGTAATTCACCTCGACCAAATAGTAGAGTTCATCTGTTGGCTCTGTAACTGGCCTCCCTGTGTCAGAGATGGTTAGCTAGTGTCTTGTGAGCCATCTTGAGGTGGAGTTTGGTTCTACAACATTTGTTATTTATCAAAGAAAAATTGCAAAAACACACCTACGTACATGTCAGGTTTTTTTTATATACCCATCTAGGAAGCGGCACGACGCGGCCCGACGGGCCGTCACGGCACGGCACGAATCGGCACGAAGCACGACGGGCCCGTGCCGTGCCCTGCCGAGCACGGCCCGAGTCCCTGGACTAGTTATGATTCTGAATCTTTCGCAATCAAAAAGTCAAGGAAAGAAAGGCAGCAGCTAGATATCATGCCTGATGGTTCTGAACATACTTTAGTCTCCAAGGATAACGTGAGTCTCCTTCATTGTGATTCGAAACTTCTCCGTCTAAAATACGTATTGATGTGCATGTTCTGTTCTGTGTCAACCTATGTGAAGGCGTCAAGAAACACAATTTGCTTAGTGTCAGGAAACACCGGTACTTACAAAGAAGGAAACACTGGTAGAGAGAAATTAAAATGTAAGCAGTTGATCCAGTGTTAATTTATCACCTTAATGGTGCATCAAAATCTAATGATTTCTGTGCTCTGCAGTTCGTATCAAGAAACTTGAAGAACAGTGTAATCGACATAGCTCACTGGATGCAACTACTATGCAGTTGTACACCATCTTCACAATCCATACCATTTCGATCATAAATGCGCCATCACCAAAGGTCCCTCTAATAATAAGTTTCTACATTCGTCTTATCCACCGTTTTACCATGTGAAAAGAAAGTCGTCTAGGTGCGAAGCTGACAGCAAAAGTATCTGATCAAGACAGTCTTTTTACTACAATCTTTCTCTTCTGGGTACTAATAAGGGTGTGTTTGGCACTAGCTTCTTCACCAGCTTCTCCACTGGCTTATTGTACTGTTTGACACTGTTCATCTGACAAGAAGTCGAAATAAGCAACGTTTTGGAGGCTTTTTCTGGCTTACAGTGCATAAGGCCGGTGGAGAAGCTAGACAATAAGCCAAGCCAAACACGCCTTATGTAATAACTTCATGCATAAGTAGCAGATTCGTAATCACTGTTTCTCTGTGGGCAGGTAAACATGATAGTCTGTGAAGCCAACCGAAATGCACACCAAGTTGCTACCTTATATTCCATTCGTCAAGAACTTCCCTGCTTGGTCCACTTTTGAGGAATGGAAGTGCTTAAGAAGATGCCACAACCACCGCATTTTGGTCCACTTCAGAAAGAATGGCCTGTACGACGTGAAGGAATTGCTCTAGGCCTGATGGGGTCATTTGCCAATGTAGTAGAAAGTATAAGGAAATCGAACATAGAAGACAGTGATGAATCATTTGAAGAGAACAGCTGTATACTTTCTCAACTGAAGGATAACGGATTCAGTGTTGACAAGTTGCAAACATGCTTGAATGAATTGATCGAGATGAAATCCAAACATGCAAAACATATCAAAGAAAAAGACGTGGTCCACGCACAGAAAACAGTTGAAACGAGATTCCTGCTCCAAAGTTGATTCATTGCGTGCTGAAAAGATGAAAGCTGTCGTCGAGCATGAGAAGATTCTTGGGCAACTTTGTCAGGAATTACAGCAGCTTGATGAAGTTGAAACACGCGAAGCGGAGTTCTCAGAACTGGAAGAGGTGGAAAGCATTGTTGAAAAAGCATGTTATGATATCAAGGAACAGTTTGTCCACACCTTGGCTGATCGTCTTGGCTAGCTGAATGGGAAGCAGCTCACTCAATCTATGGTGTTTCCTCTAGGGGATATATTCCACCATCTTTTGTATGAATTCGGTGTGTCTAGCTTGACATCCTGTTAACTCATGCTACAGGGCTGTACTAGGTAGTAAGATCATCTATATGTACCATTGCGGTTTCGGACAAACTTGTCCCTAGGGCCATTCGGTACCTTCGTTTGCATCCATAAGATGTTTACGATTAAATTGATGTCTGGCTTAGTTTTATGCAATTTAGAATGTTGCTAGGATCTGCCTACCTTCTCACAGCTGTCTGAGGAATTTCAGTACCTACATGTCTTGCAGAAGTTTCTATCGATTGATTCTCTCCTCTTTGAAATATAGAGTTGAGGCACTGGTAGGCCTTCAGTACCTTGGTATGTTCATGGCGTACAAACTGAAGTCTTCTGGGATTCAAGCATGGACTAGCCATCAATTTTCCGCACACAAAATTATTGTGTTTATAATTTTGCCCTGTTCTTAACGTAGGGAGTACATTTGAAAGAGTCGCAAGTTAAGAAGAGAAGCTTCACATGATTTGTTTTCAAAAACTAGCTGGGGAACTGCTTTTCGTATGGGAGTTGAGTAAAGTGGAAATACAAAATAGGCTATGCTAATTTTTCTTTTTTGTGAGGCTACATGCTTACATTGGACAGTAGTGTAAAGCTATGCATTCCAGACAACCGATGGACCTGGAAAAGCAAATTTTTGGCCTGGCAGCCAGGTCCTAGTTTGGTTGCACGTCTCGCCTCTGCCGCCACGCCACGACCCGACGTGACTCCCAAACTCAAGCTCATGTTGATCTCAAAAAAAAAAAAACTCAAGCTCATGTTCTCACTGGCCGGTGGGTCAGCCCAGGGTCGCTAACTCGCTCAGGCCGGCGGCCACATCAGCAGATTTCCTCTCGCGGTGCCGTGCCGACGGTGCCGTGCCGCACCTTGAAGAAGAGGAGGACAGCAGAGCTACCTGGTGGCTGGTGCCCGCGCCTTTCCATATAGAGATACCGCGGCAGGCAGAGTGCGTGCTTCCCTCCCTCTCCACTGATCCAACATTCCAGGGCGTCTCCAAGATCCGCCTTCTCCGGCCACACCACCCAAATCGCGACTCCTCCTCGTCTCCCTCCCCGCCTTCCGATTCCGACATGAGCGACGCCTCCGCCGGAGACCCCGCCACCGCCG
>LAPY01000891.1:16136-30434 GCA_000970635.1 Eragrostis tef | reverse complement strand
GGCCGAGATAGATGGTCATGGAGGCGGCGGCGGCCTCCGACGAAACCCTAGCCGCCGTCTTCGCCCAGCTCAAACCTCACACCGTCGCCCTCCTCGACCTCCTCCGCAGCCGCGGGGGTTCGCGCCCCAGCGCCGCCGCGGCGGCATCCTCCCTGCGCTCCATGTCCGCGTTCCTCCGCTCCGCCCCCGCCCCGGCCCTACAGCTCTGCTTCGAGTACTCCCCCTCACTCTTCCATTCTCATCCTTCACCGTATTTGGTTTTGGTCCCAGCCTGCTAATGTAGGCTTGCTTCGTGATTTTCTGATTATCCACGCTTCCCATTGCAGTTATACAGTGTTTCCACTGCTCCTGCTCCTGGATGCGGCGGTGCAGTGCAGGAAGGATGGCAATCCACCAGGGCAGATTGCGGTGGATCTTGACATCACTGATGCCGTAGCCGAAGGTGGCCTGGCCTGCCTTGAGGTGGTCCTCACCAAGTGCCGACTCACTTCAGTCAATCAGGTGAGGCATTTCAATCTGGTCCGCTGATGCTTGTTTATTCCCCTGCCAACCAGCTGCTTTACTGAAACCTGCTGATAACCTTGTGTAAATAGTGACTTTTGATTGTTACTATTAACAAACGAGGTTGGTAACTTGGTATGAAATGACACGCCTCTAATGTTTTAGCATAATTAGGTGCAAATGTGGATTCCGTTTTCTCCTTTGAATCCATTTAAATTACATATGTGATGCTAGCCTAATATTTCTCTATGTCAGATGGTTGCTATGCTGAGAAAGTTGACTTCTGGGGCTATGCTTTCACCTTCGGAGGCATCAGAGGAATTCCGTGGGGGCATCATAAGATGTTTTAGAGCCATGATTTTACAGTTACAGCCATGCTCGGACCGCTCTTGTTCTTGCAACCAAACAACAGTGCTGCCTACAACCCCAACCGTTACAAGCTTGGAAGTTAAAGCTGTGGTCCGCTCAAAGCACTCTGCACAACCAGAGGAGTGCTTGCTTGCATTTCTACGGTCACAAAATGCTTCAGCTGCTGTGGGACACTGGCTCTCACTTCTTCTCCAGGTAGTGCATTCGTTCTTAAATCTATGCGCACATTTATTTTCTGCTCAGGGTGGCTTAGCTTTAATTCCGATTTTGGTTTGTTTTTATATGAAGGCATCAGAACTCGAAGCATCAAGAGGGCACTGTGGAAGTGCAGATGTCAGAAAGGAATCATTGTACACGCTGCGCATTCTTATCGCTAAGGTGAGAGGATTTTGCATGCTCCTATGATGCACCCAGGCAGAAATGCTGAAGCATATAGTCCCTCCGTTCTTTTTTATATGACACCGTTGACTTTTTTCCTTACTTTGATCATTCGTCTTATCTATAAATATTTATGTAAATAGCTAAGTGTATTAGTTACCTTTAATGCGCTTTTGATGATGAATCCAACGATATTCATTTCACATTCAAAAAATAATTATTTAAATCTATATTGTTGGTCAAAGTTCAATGAAAAATTCAACGGTGTCATATAAAAAAGAACGGAGGAAGTATATCTTTTAAGGATGTCACGGCCTCATGGGTATCGTTGGTTACCACATGCTGGTTATTATATCACATGAAGAAACACCTGGCGCAAAACATACAAGTATGATTGTATGAAATAGAAAGGTACAACAACCAAAGCAATGGCTATGCAATTTGCTGTGGATTCAGCTCATTGGCATAATAATCAGTGTAGTGTTTTTAACTAGCATTAAATTAAACTGACATTATATGTACCCATTTTCACATAAGCTATACATATGGTACCTGGTTTCGTCTTATGCATTTAGTGAATCAGAATTTTTTGAATCAGTGTAGTGATTTCTCTTGCATGCTTAATGGTTTTTATTTATTATGCATATAATTCATTTAACCCTTTTCTTGTTTAGATAGGTTCTGCAGATGCTCTTGCATTTTTCCTTCCTGGAATTGTCAGTCGCCTTGGAAAGGTTCTCTACACATCTAAGACTATGATCACTGGCGCTGCTGGTAGTTCTTTGAGCATTGAGCAAGCCATTCTTGGATTGACTGAAGCTTTGATGATAGTCCTAAATGACAAGGAAAATTTAAGCTCACGCAATACACCTACAAATGAGATTTGTGCTCATTCCTCTGGTGACAACGGTTCAACTGAGCACGTATTGCAGATGCTTCGCCAGTTACCAAACAGAAGTATATCTGAACAGATAGTCCATGATGAAGTTTCAAGTGACTTTACCTCTGATGGCAATAATTCCTCCGTGGATAGAAAGGCATTACATGTAAAGCGGACGAAACAATGGCTTGAGGAAACGTCTAGTAATGTTGATAAATTGCTATCTGCCACATTCCCGCACGTATGTTGTTGCTTTGCTTGTATTTATAGTCAAAATAAGATGCAAGGATTCAAAGTTGCTTATTGTCGTGTCAAATTTGCAGCTTTCTATTCATTCATCTGAGAAGGTGAGGAGGTCAGTGGTTAGTGGCGTCAGAGGGCTTTTGTCTTGTTGTGGCTGCACATTAAAGGGAAGCAAGATACTACTTGTGGTATGCAATCTATGTTTGTCACCTGTGAGACCATGAATTTATTTGATTTGTATTTGTGCTCACATATTTCACTACTGCATCTTTAATCTTTTGTCATTTGTTTACTGTGTATCCATATCTTTGTCTCTGCTAGCATTATCCTATACCTTGACTCATCTGCACTTAGTTTTTTAACTTCACAATGGTAAAATTGCAGGAATGCCTATGTGTTCTGGCATGTGATGATGCTGCAGCTGTGTCTGAGAGTGCACAAGATGCTCTTGATTATCTTTTCAAGGAGGGCTACAATTATATAACAGAAAATGAGATTTCTGATATTTTTACCAGGTTCGTGCTATTGTATTTTCTGAGATGTCCAAAGTTGATTGTGGTCTATCAGAGCAAAATTCTCAACCGTTTTTCATGTTAAATAGGCTAGTTGATAGGTTACCACAAGTGGTACTTGGAAGTGAGGAGACAACTGCGCTTTCACATGCCAGGAGGCTGTTGGCTCTGACCTATTTTGCAGGACCTCAGTTTCTGATAAATCATCTTCATCGTTCTCCTGTAAGCTGGGCTCCTTCAAGTTCTTGATGTCCCTTATGTGGATCAGTGTTCTTCTGTTGACTTTGATGCTGATTCCCTGGCAGGTTATTGCTACTCGTTTCTTTGATTGTTTGGGTTTATGCATAAGTCATAGCTCACAGTTCTCTGGTTCCATGGAGAAGCTAATTGTATCGAAGCCTCTGTCTGTTGGGTTTCTTTATTCAGTTGCTGATTTGAAAAGTGGTGCCTATTCTAAAGATGCCACCCATAGTTCGCTGCATGACATGTCTACAAGTGCAGCCTCCAAAGTATCTGTTATCCAAGATAATGGTTTGACAAATGCGATACTTGGTGCGGTTGAATACGAGTTGCCCCATATACCACCATGGTTTGTTCACACTAGTAGTCGGAAACTTTACTTGGCTCTTGCTGGAACAATTAGGCTTGTTGGTCTATCAACAGTTTCAGGTACCTTATGAAACTACTTAAAATGCTTATCAATTTTTTTTTTTGACTTACGAGCTGTTCAGCTTTTCACATTTTTTGTCATTTTTTATGCTGTATAATTGTGGCTCATCTTTTATTTGTTTGTGTTTGATGTAGGGGAACAAACTGCTGCATCCTTGTCTGTTTTTGTTGATATTCTACTTGATCAGTTCAGGAGGTTGAGCACCGAACTCCGTGCCAAAGATATTTACAAAGATGATATGCAGAGGTGGTATGTGAAAAGTGAGGCTGGACAAAAACTAAGACAGGCAAGTTCAGCTGTTTGCATGCTCAATGAACTCATGTATGGTTTGTCCGATAAGTCCCTTGTTATGTTTTCACAACTGTTCAAGAAAAGGTCAGCTCAGTTGACGAGTACAGCTTGTCAGAACGATCAATTAAGAGCTTGTACAGCTTGTCGGAGCGATCAATTAAGAGCTTGTGACCAACATAAAGGAATTACTAATGAAAGAGAAATCTGGGGATTTAATGAACAGAAGGGCACTAAAGACAACATTCTTCATTGTATTGGCAGTATTCTGCATGAATACGTATCTCCTGAAGTGTGGGATCTTCCAACAGAGAAGGAAACCGAGCTTGGCTTAGCAGAGTCGAACCTGCCATTACACTTCTTCCGTGACACCTCTGCGTTGCACACAGTAATCATGAATAATTATGTTTCATAGATTGTTTTGTTTGACTCTTCTCTGCTAATATATTTAAGTAATATTTGTTTGGAATATCATGTGTGCTCAAATTTTGAGTTTTTTCCCCCTATTACAGGTGATGATAGAAGGAATTGGAGTCTTGGGTGTTGTTCTTGGTCAAGATTTTGCACGTAGTGGGTTTATGCACTCCTCCCTTTATCTTCTGCTCCGTGAACTTATCAGCTCAAGTGCTCAGATAAGAATTGCATCAGATGCTGTCTTAAGAGCACTTGCTGCTGCTGGCGGACATTGTTCGGTAATAGATTCCCTTATCTCAAGCTATATTTTGTTTGATCATCATTGGATTTTTGTATTTAAAATTTGTTTTTCTACCTGTACAGGTTGGCCAATTTGTTGTCGCAAATGCAGATTACATTGTTGACTCTCTCTGCAGACAGTTACGTCACTTGGATATGAACCCCCATGTCCCTGATATTCTTGCTTCCATGCTGGGTTACATTGGTGCTTCTCGTGATATTTTACCTTTCCTGGAAGAACCGGTATGATATGGGGTGGATGTAGATCTTAATAGTCAAACTTTCCATTTCATTAATGATTTTTCAAATTGGTAGAGCATTTGTACTTACCTCGTAAGAATTGATCTTTGTTTCGAATCACCTTTATATATATATATATAAAAGTGCTGTTGTGAGCAAGTTTGATTTCTGAATTGACGATGATGCATGTAAATTCTTGCAGATGCGAGCAGTTTCCTCTGAACTGCAGGTTCTTGGCAGGCATGACCATCCACATCTAACCGTTCCTTTCCTGAAGGTATTTTAATATGCAATGTGTTGGATTTCAAATTTGTTAGGTTCAACTAAAAGGGGATTGTTTGAGCTTAGATGTGTCCATTTGTTATTTTGTTTCAGTTTAAGATTTGTATGTATTATGTTGGCGTGTGGTAGTACAGTGACGCAGACTTGTTAGACAAGCTTTCCAACAAAATGACTAGTTATGTTCATATTTATCTTTGCCATGTGCAAAGGGTAATCATGGTATTACTGATTCTCATTGCCATGTGCAAAGGGTTCTATTTCTTGAGAATCTCCCTGAGATGAATTGGCTAGTGGGATGGATGTCACCCAGTCAACAAGGGTTCGACTCTCACTCTTACCCTCTAGTTATTATAAAGCTAGGGTGAATCAGAATCCCCCCTCGAGTTTTTTTAAGGGTTCTATTTCTAGCAGTACGTATGTAGTTGTTTTCTTCATTCTTTATTTCTTTTTTCCTTTTTGGTCAGAGTGGGCCTGTACATTGCTGATGCTTTATGTGCTATTAAGCATGTAATTTGTTCTTGTGTACCCTTTTGGTTTATTCAGGCGGTTTCTGAGATTGCCAAGGCATGTGGACATGAATCTACTAGGTTGCCAGATGAGGCTCTGTCGTTTCATGGGAAGGTCAGTTCTGAAGGTCAAGCTGTCCAGCATATGATTGAAAAGAGAATGGAATCCAGTGCTATGTCTGGTAATAGCTTGAAACAAGCCATTGTATTTTCGGCATGTTCTACTGAAGTTCGCATGAGTTTACAGTTCATCAAAGTAGTAAACAGATCTATAAAAATAATAAATAAATCTTGCCCCAGTATATCTGTTATGGGCCTTGGGCCCACTAGAGGGGGCAGGCTAGGCAGCAAGTAACGTGAAGATTAGATTAGGTTTGCCATTCTTAGTTGGATGTTTATCCATCAAGTTAGAGATAAGATCATTAGGAGATTACTTAGCCATCAAGTTAGTTAGAGTTTGGCAAGAGAAAACCGGCAAGTCGCCCTCCTTACGGAGGCTCTGACTGCTTTCTTAGGTTTCTTCTTGCTTGCCTAAACTGATCTATGCGCCAGGCTTATATTGCTGGCTGACTTACAATCGTAACAATCTCAAACTCTAACTAACTTGATGGCTAAGTAATCTCCTAATGATCTTATCTCTAACTTGATGGATAAACATCCAACTAAGAATGGCAGCGGCGGCGCGCATGGCAGCGGACGCGGCCACCTACGACAACTTCAGCCTCTCGTCGTCTGATGCCTGTTTGGTGGCCTCTCTGGCTGCGTCCAGGCCGTCCTGAGTACAACCGGCTTCCTCGGCGGCGCGCGTGGCAGCGGACGAGACCATATTCCAGGGAGTTGCCGCGTGTTACGAAGGGCCTGCCACGGAACCCGTATGCCGCCAACAAACAAGGCGTGCAGTCCGCCATGAATCATAGGCGGGTTCTGCGTGCGTTTCCTCCCTGGGGTCGAGTGGGTTCATGCTGCCATCCACATGGTACTTTTCTGCATCCGCTATGGCGGCGTCCAAGAGCAGCTCAAGTACTGGGGCTTCCCTGGTCTCTCCACCGCAGAAGAATCCGCCATCACAGACATGGTCTCGCCCCTCATGACAGACCTCCTAATCTCCACGCCCGTTTCCTCCGTCAAAACCGCTGTCACCAACATGGCCCCCAAGCCCCCAACCGCCTCAGTGTCCAGAGTCAGGCTGGCATCTTCGTCTCCATTAGCATGTTCGATGACGAGTGCAGCCACAACCTGTTGGACATCGTGTACCGGGGCAATGTCGAGTGCGAGTTCCTGCTCTACTACGTCTCCACTGCTGCAGTGCTTTTCACCAAGGAGGCGCTCCACCTGAGCAATTTTAGTGCAAAACCTGTAGCTTCGGGGTCCAAGCTGTTAACCAAGGTTCAGATTTCAGAAGTGGGGAATGTTTGGACTGCATGCTGGGAGTTCATATCGTCATCATGCCTCTCGCTGGCTGCGTCCAGCAGCTTTATCAAGGATCATGACGACAAGGCCACCAACATCGTTTACATCTTCTCCAAGGCCTGTGGATACTGTCTTCCTTGGTAAGCTCATCATCATTGAGTGCAACCACATCCTGATGGACATCATGAAGCAGCACTGCATCCAAGTGGCGGACTTTCTGTCTGGCCACCATGGCAACACGGTGCTGGCCTTCCTGCAAGTGATATGCAACTCCTTCCCAATGGACAAGATTTCAACTGACAGCTCGAGGACGAGCTGTCTCGCCGGGAGGGGTGAAGTGTTATGGGCCTTGGGCCCACTAGAGGGGGCAGGCTAGGCAGCAAGTAACGTGAAGATTAGATTAGGTTTGCCATTCTTAGTTGGATGTTTATCCATCAAGTTAGAGATAAGATCATTAGGAGATTACTTAGCCATCAAGTTAGTTAGAGTTTGAGATTGTTACGATTGTAAGTCAGCCAGCAATATAAGCCTGGCGCATAGATCATAGGCAAGCAAGAAGAAACCTAAGAAAGCAGTCAGAGCCTCCGTAAGGAGGGCGACTTGCCGGTTTTCTCTTGCCATTCCCATCTAAATTAGCCAATCCATATCAATATCCATACAAGAATTTGCTTCTCGTTTTCTTTTGAATCACTAGCCAAAGGCCCGTGCTTTGCCACGGATCTCAAATATTTGAGTCTTAATAAAACTTAAAAACTCCAAATGCCATATATTCATCTAAAGGTTTTTGTCTCGGTTTACCTTGAAAATCAAATTCCTGTCTGTTTAACAAAGACATTCGAGAAAAGTTCTAGTCTATTAGAAATCAGCCTTTTGCAAGCTGCATGCATATGTTACATCCAAGAAAATTTTCTTCAATTGCGCTTCAATGTTTATACTATACAGATTATTAATAGTCAGCAAAAAGAAATTATTTGCAAATATTTGAAATGTCTCTCGCTTTAACTACCCCTTGGTGCAAAAAGAATGATCAGCAACACGGTAAAAGAACCCACGATTGTAACAACAGCAAAATTTGAGAGGCCGTCCTACTTTACTGTTTTACCGAGAGAAAAATAAATCAAACCTTTTACCATTCGATACTTTACTGAGAAAAATAAATCAAACCTTTTACCATTTGCCCAGTCATTGGTGTCCTACAAAAATTTTAGAGGCCTACCATCCAGCCTTCTAGGTCCCACCATTCTCTCTCTCTCTCTCTCTCTCTCTCTCTCTCTCTCTCTCTCTCTCTCTCTCTCTCTCTCTCTCTCTCTCTCTCTCTCTCTCTCTCTCTCTCTCTCTCTCTCTCTCTCTCTCTCTCTCTCTCTCTCTCTCTCTCTCTCTCTCTCTCTCTCTCTCTCTCTCTCTCTCTCTCTCTCTCTCTCTCTCTCTCTCTCTCTCTCTCTCTCTCTCTCTCTCTCTCTCTCTCTCTCTCTCTCTCTCTCTCTCTCTCTCTCTCTCTCTCTCTCTCTCTCTCTCTCTCTCTCTCTCTCTCTCTCTTTCACCTAGCTGGGGCTCCCCCCGAATCGGCGAGGCTCCATTGCTGAGTTTGTTGAAGCAATCCCGCTTGAGAATCTGCTGCATCGCACAGCTTGGTCCGCCTTGCCCATCTGAATTCGAGAAGCCAGGCTCTGCGTGTCAAGCACTACAGGATTTCTCCTGATTCGAGAACTGGATCAGGCATGGTCGCATGGAGCGCAAAGGCAGCGGTAGGAGAAACTTCTGGAGATGCGGGATGGCGAGGGGGGTGGCCCAGCAGCCCAGTCATTGGTGCTGCCACCGCGCATGCCGCTGTGCCGGCGGGGTACGCATGATTTCGAGCATGCCTGAGATGGAGCGCCGCATTGCTGTGCTTTTGAGCTCCATCCAAGTGCTGCTGTCTCCACCGGGTGTCGGTGGTCGGTGGATGCCGGCGGCCGATCGGCATGCGGGAAGAGAGGCGAAGAGAATCGTTTTTAACTCTGGATGAAGTAATGACGCCGAGAGAGAGTGCAAGACGGTGAAGAAGAGCCTCGAAGGCATGCCTGGGCGACTGGCCCACCTGTTGGCGCAAAGAGTCGCACAAGCCGCGACCACCAACGAACGACCACAGCCACCACCAACTCGCGTTTTTAAGTATGGTAAAGATCTTGGTATTAGCTGATAGGAAGTGTGCTAATATATGGTACTGATATTACATCTTGAGTTTTGAATTTTTTGTTTGGTTTGATAGTTTCTTGTTTTACCAATGTATAATCTCCAACAACATAGCCTTTTGTCCCAAGCAAGTTGGGGTAGGCTGTTTTACCAATGTATAATACTCCTGCTAATTCTTGATTCAAGTCCTTTTCGCAGCATATGCCCTGTCTCATTCCTTTTTCCTTGCTTGCGTTAAAAGTTTTAACAGTTATTTTGTGTGTATATTCGGCCGCTTCAGCCGGATTGACCTCCTCATCAAGCTCCAGGGGGTAGATGCTCTTGGCAGTACATTTGTGCTCGTGGGTGTACTTCTTGGGGCAGTAGTAGCATTCCCTGTTGTAGTTGGGGAAGTTGATCTTGGGGAGGCGGGGAAAGGAACGGCGATCGTAGTCATGCTGGCCGAGGCCGCCATCCCCACCACCACCGCGATTGGTTAAAACGGGGGAAGAGGCGCCGTCTTCGCCGGCCTGTAACTTCTCAGTGTGGGCCAGCCGTTGGTCATGGGAATCAAGGCGCGAGTTCATCGTGGTCAACTGCGCCATGGTCCGATTGAGTTTGGCGGAGTTGCTCATGGGCTCAGGATGGGGGGGGGGGGAGGCTGTCATGGAAGACGAAGCTCCAGTTGTCCCTGATACAATATCAAGTTGTTATGGCGTCTTCGAGGAGTACGCAGGGGAGAGTACAGTATTAGATTGGATTGAGAGGTGGAACGTAGTGGATATCGGGCACAGGGAGGGCTGCTCTTGCCGGCGGCCGTGGGAATGTTCCCAGCCACGGCGGCGATAACCGCCTCACCAAATTGGGAGGTTTATTCCTTATTCAGAAATGATTACCAAACGCTAACTCGGCTTGCCTTTATAGCCCAGGCACTACAAAACTCTCCTAACAAACTGCATGCAACAACTCAAACGAACTAGCGACATTCCTCCCGATTATCATCTACTGGCGCCAAGTCGTCCTTAGCCACTTTCAATTGGCGGAGGTGGTGCCTTGATCTTCCTGCGACGCTGATACTTGCGGCCCACGAACGCGTCGATAACAGTGATAGTACTCAGCTAATGTGCTGAGGTTTTCCTGGGACTCCAATCCTCTTATGTCTGTTCTAGTTACCTTTATACATCTGCTCCGGTTTTCTTACTTTTCTATGCAATATATGACGGCTTATCTCTTCTAGAAAAAGTTCAGCCTTTCATAAAATTCCTTCTGCTTCATATTTAATTTTGGGAATCGCGTATCCAAGGGGACCTGTCACTGTAATCTCGCTAATGCCCTGATCTTATTGCATCAGAGAGAATGGATGTTGATGCACAACCTGATTTTATGAACTTGGAATACTGGGAGGATTTACTTTGTAAGCTGAATGAGATGAGAAGATATAGGAGAATTGTTGGATCTCTTGCTGTCTCTTGCCTGTCAGCTGCCACTCCACTTCTCTCCTCAACAAAGGAAACAGCCTGTCTTGTGGCCCTTGATATCGTTGAGGTATTTTGTTTTTCTGTAATATAGGTTGATATAGTAATCTGCAGTAATATTCCAAATGAAAATTTGTTATGACCAGTGGTTCTGTGTCCCTATATTAGACTAATTCAGCATGTTGCCATGTGTCAGAATCCCCTTCTGTACCTGCAAACTTCATTGTTTCAAACCAGAAAGTTATTTGATACAGATGTAGCTGTACTTATAATGTTATTTTGTCTCCAGAATGCTATTATATCTGTTGCCAAGGTTGAGGAGGCTTTTAAGTGTGAAAACCAAAGCAAGACAGTTATTGAGGAGGCCATTCAGTTTCTGTCATTTGATGAACTTCTTGATGAAGCAGAAGCCACCGAAGATGCTGATGAAAATAGATTACTCCCAGCTATGAACAAACTATGGCCGTACTTGATTATATGCCTAAGGAACAAAATATCAGTGGTATGGTTTCTCACCCCCGATATTTTCTGTTGCGTAAGTTAATGTCCATAAATTAGCTTGCGTGTTTCTATATTTCTACCCCCAAACAATTGTGGGCAACCTAGCAATATTTTTTGAATTAGCTTTCTTAAATGTGTTAGTTTTCATGAAATCACAGTTGAGGGCTTTAATCCACGTCATGCTGGTCCAGTAATACTCATCATATTCCCTCATACATTTGATTAATTTGCACGTGAAGTAGACCTAATATGTATGTTTCAGCTTGGATTATATGAAATTAAATATATCTAGTCTATTCTTTCTCTGCCGTTGAACCTTTTTTTTTTCTGCTTCTGCATTTTTGGGGGGTTCAGCTAGACTGTAACTTGTCTTCCTTTTATGTAATATTTTCCTTAACGTAGTATTGTTTTGCAGCCGGTTGTTAGGAAGTGTGCCGGAGTATTGAGTAAAGCAATTGCTATATCTGGTGGTGATTTTTATGTACGTCGGTTTCATAAGGATGGATCTAGTATTTGGAGACTGTTGGCTTTATCTCCATTCCATCGGAAAAGAATGTCACTGATGGATGAAAAAGCAATCATTCTACCATATAGGGATACCTCGCTTACATCAGAGGAACCTATGGCTGAGATATCCAGCCAAAAGATTCAGATTGCAGTCTTGGACATGATCGCTGAAGTATCATCCAACAAGAGAAGCGCTGTTGCATTAGAAAGTGTGCTAAAGAAGGTTTGTGGCCTAGTTGTAGGTATTGCCTACAGTAGTTTGACTGGTTTGCGAGAAGCTGCTGTAAGGGCATTGACAGGACTTGCCGGTATCGATGCTGACCTTGTCTGGCTTCTCCTGGCGGATGTGTATTATTCACTGAACCAAAGAGATATGCCTGTGCCACCTAGCCAAGATCTGGTGGAGATATCTGATATTTTACCCCCTCCAATGTCTACACGAGAATACCTTTTTGTGCAGTACGGAGGTGAGGGTGTCAGATGTGATGTAGATCCCTCATCTGTGAATGAGGTATTCAAAAGGATGCAGGATGCGGTTTTAACATGAAATCGGGTAAGTCCATAGTTCTGTAGCTGTGCTAGAGACTTCCCGTTGTCATAGTACATGAAAATTTTACGTTGTTTTCCAGGTTTGTTGATCATGTGTCAGTAACATTGCCAGGGGCACTTTTGAGTTATGCTGACATCCTGTAACACGTCAAACAAATCTCTGCCTGCAACAGTACAGGGTAAGCGTTTCAGAGTTTCGTAGCAAATCAGAAAGTTCCGTACCCATGACAAGCTAATAACAACAAAAGCTATGCTGATATATAGTTTGGGGGAGGCTTTTCATATGCCACTGAAATTTCACTTAGTGTTTATAAGCCATTACTATGCAATCATACATACAAGTCATACATGAGGCATTTTCCCTTCATAAAACATCCATCACTCCCTCCTGTTTTAATTATATTAAGAAAGTTTGTCATATCGTCATATTTGAAACCGGACGGAGTATTACCTAATAGGTATCTGTTGAGTCTTGACATATCTTAAAATATCTTTTCTTGTACCTCCGGTCTAACCTTGAGTACTTTTGAATTTTCTTAAAAACATCGGAATGATGATGAAGGATGAATTGGAGTAACCAAGGAACATATTCTCAAACTATTGACATTAGCTCCCTTGCTGTATCTATTGAAGCGGTGATCTGTTTGTATGAAGCAATCAAATTACCATGTGTAAAAGTCAAGGACAATGAGCTCCACGATTTTTATGGGGCAATGCGATAACAGTAACAGCTTGGATACAAGGCAAACAACAGGGCGGTCCTTTAGGGATAGTTTGTAATTGTAGGAACGTGTATCTTACGTGGAGAGTATGTAAAGAGAAAGTTAATATATATTTTTTTAATGTACAGTTCTTCTGTTGAACTGTTTTTTTTTTCTTGTCGGGAATAATACCTTGTCTGATGCCCACCAAATTCTCATTGAACTATCACATCGTTAAATTTGAATTTGAACACTGGCATCTGTCGTTTGAACAGGAACATGGGGTTAGAAATCGCTCTAGGCGATGTGCAGCCTATTTCAGAAGAATGCAGGCACATCCTGACAGTCATGTATAACTTCCATGTTGCTGAGGCACAGACGTGGTTGTCAGGCTATCACACAAAAAATCATGTGCCATTACGAGCTAACTTTGTCAAACGCGTCACTCTCAGTTTAACTAATACTCCTTCTGTCCCAAAATATAAAGGATTGTTGACTTTCAGACTTCAAGTTTTATAATTGAGGGGCATCACTCCCTGTCGACTCTTGACGACACAAGAAGGCTATTGATTCCATACTGACTGCTGAGGTCATTGTATCACATATTGACATCAATGAGCAGGTAAAGAATGTGGTACTCTTCTATGTGGTTGTGTAGTTTTGAGTCCCGAGTTCCAAATAATGATAATTCCCCTTTCTCGTCGTGTGACCTATCTATTACAGATTTACAGTTGATCTAGCAAAGGGCTTCCTTCTTTCGCAAGAATGAACAAGCCTCCATCACCTCTCGAGATCCTCAAGTCCTTATCCAGGTAGGTCGTCAAGAGCCAAGACCGGCCTCTGCTGTTGCCGGGTATGGCTACCTTGAGGGGTGGCTGCCCAGAAATGGTCCCTGCAATGCTAGCAAAGGCTTGCTGCAGAGGGTTTAGCGCCTGCTGTACTGGCCCCAGGCTGATCTTTTGCCCAAATATATCAACCTGTTCAGGAAGATCTACTGATGATGATATTGCAGGAGGCTGAAAGCTCCCTTCCTTGAATTGGACCTGCATTAAATCCATCACGATCATGTAAGTTGGACCATTTACACATTAGCACACCATCTTATATATACAGAATAAAGGCACTAGCAACTGATAAATTATCACAAGAAATTGTCTTTACTGAAGTATCAATTGAGAAGCATGTGATACATCATAATCTAGCAACTAGCATACACACTAAATCATAATTATGGTAGCAAAAATAATGCTCATGCACATTTCATGTCCAGGCAAGCAACTGAAATAAATGAACAAGGGATGGTCCTAATTTTTTAAAAAACTGCGAAATAAGTGTTGTATATGCTCTATAACTTTGACAAGGACATTCAGGAGTACCTCTACCCTTGATGGACTTTGAACCTCAAAGGAAGCAGTTGCGCTGAATGAAAATGAAGCAAATGG
>LAPY01000890.1:89704-110004 GCA_000970635.1 Eragrostis tef | reverse complement strand
GGCCTGATTTCGGGGAGGCTGAGTACCTCCAAGCCTTGCGCTCCTTCCAGACTAGAGATCGGCGGTTTGGTGTGAGAAAGTAAAGCACATATAGCCTATGATGATATGTCTATCTTTAGGTGTAACAGTACACGATATGAATTCGTTTAAATGGACATCAAAATTTCATTGTTGAAACCAACTGCTTTCTCATGTTAAGTGGACTTTATTTCGGAAACAAAAGAAAGAAACAAGTTTTTTTTTAAGATTACACAGTACAACTCAGACACTCACAACGCACGCACACTCACCCCTATGAACGCACATACGCAAACCCGACCCCTATGAGCATCTTCAAAGACTTAGCCGGCAAATCTTCGAGATTGACGAAGTCACCACAGGCGCCTCGCTGTCGACGGCCACGTCGCCTACCGCTGAAAGCACAAATGCTGTTAAATTCTAAAAAATTTGTTCCCACCGGGAGTCAAGCCCAGGACCTCAAAGGTGCTACTCGGGTGTCTTAACCACTAGGCCAAGACCCCTTTCACGAAACAAGTTTTCATGCAGCTCATACAATTTAGTGGTACCTATGGTAATGCTTTCATACCTTTCATACCTTTTCTTTTTCTCCTTCGCAAGGATGCTATCAATAGTGATTTGAGTTTGTGTTCTGAAAAAGAAATAAAAAAATATTATAGATATGTCTCTTTTTTTCGTCTTGGCTTTCCATAGTGGGTCTTCATTTGCATCGAGTGAACATTGTTTTTGATATACCTACGAATCACTCATTGCACAGATTTAAATGGTGAGCCTGAAGCTTGCATTCATCCTTGAAATTAATTCTTTTTCCATGCTTGGAAAATTGTGACACGGTTCTAAAAATTTTACCATTTCTCAGCTTCCAAAATGTTCCAGGCAGCTATAATGACAATTTCCATGGAAAGAAGTTCGCCTGCAAATTTTGGTGGGCGTCCATGATGATATTAACGATAGATTTAATTCCACTGAATGCCCACAGCATCCCAACATCTTTTACTGACAAGAGAAAAAGAGATGCATTGTTGTTTTCCTCCACACATGCCTGAGCACACATCCATAATTATTTCCTTGTATTTGGGCTTCTTTCAACTGAGAATATTCCTGGTATTTAACCTATCCCATGCACATTGACTCAAGAATTGCATGAGATAGGATACACTAGGATTACATTGTTTCTAATTAAATGTGTGTAAATAGCGACCCACAGTACCAGACTAGCCTGGCGAGGACAGGACCGTGTCCACCCGCGAATACCAGCGTGCCGAGGTCGCGGCCGGGGACCACGAGCGCCTGGACGACGTAGGAGCCGGGGAGACGCGGGGGGCGAAGAGGACCGCATAGGAGAGGTTGTGCCGCAGGTGCACTTGCGCGCAGACGACGGGGAACACGTATAGGAGAGGATGCGTACTATATTTTTGTAGAATACCCCTTGACTTTTTTTCAGAATAGAACCCGAAGATATCTTGAAACAATGATGCTCCCAAGATCATGAACCAACAATGTGAATGGTACAGGGGACAGTACCAGCAATCATACATCACCTTAACTGTGGCATTTAAATTTGTTGCTCCGTGCAATTTGTTGTAACTAAGTAATTAAACAAACCGAACAACATTCACTGATGGAAATTAAACAGCGTACATATATATTGCTCCATCTCCCCCCGCCCCAAGTAGAAAGCCCTCTACCCACACAATGATGAGTCACTAGAAGGATCTAAGAGGATGAGTGAAGAACCGAAAAAAATGAATATGTCGGGGATAGGAAACACCGGGAATTATATTTTTTCCACAATGCATGTAACTAGGACTTTTCATTTGGGGGTTTCAAAAGTGTGGCAAATGTCCTGCGGACATCACAGTCAAGTAACAAGTCCCTGTTCTAGTGCTCTTACAGTTGTGAGAGATCTGAGACGGGTATAGTTCTAGGAGAACAGAAAGTTCACTGCCTGCCTGCCAAAGTGCCAATACACTACACCATGTACCGCTTTTCCCAACAGTCAAGTGTTGGGAAAGGCTGTATATCCTTGTCATATGATCTGTCGGTAAATGTAGATAAATTTATTGTCTGATAAACTGTCGGCAATAGATATATTAGCCAACTAATAAAGTGTCGGGGTTGCCTACCAACACATCATACGTCGGCAATAGGCCCAGACCACTCACGATGTGTCGGCACATCTCTTTGGGCCATATACGAACCCACCGTGCGCCGGTCCACACCCACATTAGAAAAACCAAAATGCATCGTTGCCAACCCTATCTTCATCCTCTCCACCGATCAACAGCCACCGCCCCTCTCCGCAGATCTAGCCGCCGCCCCTCTCCGATGATGTAGCAGCCGCCTCCCCCGTGCAGATCGCGCCTCATCGCCCTGGCCTCGACCTCTCCTCCTCCTTCCCCCGCATCGCCGGGCAGCCAGGGACGATTTAGCTTGCTGTGCAGGGTAGAACCGAGGTCCCCATGGCCGTGGCATCCTCCTCCTTCCACTGCAGGGACTGGGCTCGGTCGGCGTCGAGGCTGAGGTCTGCAAGCAGGCGGTCCGGCTCTTGCTCAGGCTCAGGCAGATCCGGGGGTGGGAGAGGATTGATCCAGCGGCGGATGAACTTCGTGCCTTCAGCGGGCTGGACCGAGCTCCATGGTACTCTCTCTCTCTCTCTCTCTCTCTCTCTCTCTCTCTCTCTCTCTCTCTCTCTCTCTCTCTCTCTCTCTCTCTCTCTCTCTCTCTCTCTCTCTCTCTCTCTCTCTCTCTCTCTCTCTCTCTCTCTCTCTCTCTCTCTCTCTCTCTCTCTCTCTCTCTCTCTCTCTCTCTCTCTCTCTCTCTCTCTCTCTCTCTCTCTCTCTCTCTCTCTCTCTCTCTCTCTCTCTCTCTCTCTCTCTCTCTCTCTCTCTCTCTCTCTCTCTCTCTCTCTCTCTCTCTCTCTCTCTCTCTCTCTCTCTCTCTCTCTCTCTCTCTCTCTCTCTCTCACCACATTCTGTCTCCAGATCCATGCACCTGTTCAGATCGTGCTGTGTTGAACCTCAAGTGGATTTGATCTGATCGAGTAGATCTCTTCAAGATCGAGTTCAATCGGCTGCAGCTTCCTCAAGATTGTTATCCAATCCTCCTTTCCTTCCCACAATTCATTTATGGTCAGTGTAATTTTCCATTCGGAATTAAAATAATTCTTTAGTTTGTGATGTTAAGAAATGCTAATGTATGCAGATTGATTAAAGTGATATATGCTCTCTCTTTCTTTTAGCAATTGATACTATACTGCCCTGCATAATATAATATACTGCTATTCGGGCAGTGAAAATTGGTAGTTCTGCACCTGTTTATGTTATGAATATTCCCAGAGTTCTTTTGAGTATTTGCTGTCTGAAAGCTGTGATATATTCTAGCACCTGAAATGTTTCTTTTTTATTTCTAATTGTTCTGTTATCCACATGGTCAATGCACAAGCAGTATTGTTACATGTCTTTTAGATATTTGTTCAACGGATAAATGTGTTGTTACATTCTGAGCTAAATTTATTTTTACTTTACCATCAGGAACATTGTTGGGACATGGGAAAGGAAATGCCAGGTCTATCACTACAATGGTTATCCCTTATGCAGTTGTGAGTGTATGCCTCTGAGTACTACTCTCTTTTGTGGTCTGCTTTTTTTGGATGCTCGTGACTAATTACTCATGTTCTACTGTTAACCATACATCTAATTTCTAATTAATTCATTCATTGTCTACCACTTACTAATTAGTAACTCGTTGTTTTCCAATCCAGTTTATCTGAAATTTACGCGTGCTTGAGATTGTTGCTTGTGAACCTTGTGTACAACCAAAGTAGATATAGGTATTTTGTTTTCTTGCCATAGAACAAGGTTTTCCTTCTAAATCATGTAAAATGTGTCATTCATCCATATAGATATTTTGTTTTCTTGCTATAGAACGAGGTTTTCCATTATGCTGTTTATGGTCACAAATCCATTTGCTGCTGTCATGAAATTACTGGAAACTGCATGTTGATGTTCCTCAAAATTCTCTCTCTCTCTCTCTCTCTCTCTCTCTCTCTCTCTCACCACATTCTGTCTCCAGATCCATGCACCTGTTCAGATCGTGCTGTGTTGAACCTCAAGTGGATTTGATCTGATCGAGTAGATCTCTTCAAGATCGAGTTCAATCGGCTGCAGCTTCCTCAAGATTGTTATCCAATCCTCCTTTCCTTCCCACAATTCATTTATGGTCAGTGTAATTTTCCATTCGGAATTAAAATAATTCTTTAGTTTGTGATGTTAAGAAATGCTAATGTATGCAGATTGATTAAAGTGATATATGCTCTCTCTTTCTTTTAGCAATTGATACTATACTGCCCTGCATAATATAATATACTGCTATTCGGGCAGTGAAAATTGGTAGTTCTGCACCTGTTTATGTTATGAATATTCCCAGAGTTCTTTTGAGTATTTGCTGTCTGAAAGCTGTGATATATTCTAGCACCTGAAATGTTTCTTTTTTATTTCTAATTGTTCTGTTATCCACATGGTCAATGCACAAGCAGTATTGTTACATGTCTTTTAGATATTTGTTCAACGGATAAATGTGTTGTTACATTCTGAGCTAAATTTATTTTTACTTTACCATCAGGAACATTGTTGGGACATGGGAAAGGAAATGCCAGGTCTATCACTACAATGGTTATCCCTTATGCAGTTGTGAGTGTATGCCTCTGAGTACTACTCTCTTTTGTGGTCTGCTTTTTTTGGATGCTCGTGACTAATTACTCATGTTCTACTGTTAACCATACATCTAATTTCTAATTAATTCATTCATTGTCTACCACTTACTAATTAGTAACTCGTTGTTTTCCAATCCAGTTTATCTGAAATTTACGCGTGCTTGAGATTGTTGCTTGTGAACCTTGTGTACAACCAAAGTAGATATAGGTATTTTGTTTTCTTGCCATAGAACAAGGTTTTCCTTCTAAATCATGTAAAATGTGTCATTCATCCATATAGATATTTTGTTTTCTTGCTATAGAACGAGGTTTTCCATTATGCTGTTTATGGTCACAAATCCATTTGCTGCTGTCATGAAATTACTGGAAACTGCATGTTGATGTTCCTCAAAATCAGAATAGACTGTTTTTAATTCGAGTGATAATAATTCACCTTGTGCTCTGAAAAGTTTATGTTTTTCATCACCTTGTGCACATCTGATTCATTGTTTTGCTAACTGAAAAAGGTTTATGCTTGGATCACCTTGTGCTGATACTTTACTTCTTTTCCTTGATAGACTTAGCAGGCAACAAGATTTACATGTACTCTAGAATTGCAACCTTTTTTCTGCACCAAGCAAAGAGTGCCACAAGTATTTCAGAGGGACTACCTTTTCTGCAACCATGGGATCAGTCCAAAGAGTACTGAACTGAATAACAGCTGGCCTTTTAAAGCATTAGTGCTACTAGGTACATTTGTACTTGAGCGAGTATTATAGGTCCAAAAACTCATGTCATGACCTCTTAGTGCTAGAACATATGTGGATCTTAGCCTTGTAATATTGAGACATAGATGAATATGTGCACAGTTATTACTTCTGATGGATATCTATGTTTATATATTGAATTGCGACTGTTTGTGTTATGCAAGCCCTTTGCAATCATATGTAGATATCTTCATGGGTTGTGGGTCTATTTGTATTAATATTGCATTATATATATGATGTTTGGAATACCCAATTCCCGACAATTTACATGTATGCTAAGGTACAAGCTGTTGATGCTGGATACAAGATTGGGTCACATGTTAAGTGTCGGGAAAAGTAGACAACTGTCGGTGAATGTGTAATGTCGAGCAAAGGTTTAACTGTCGGCAAAAGTATTAACTGTCGGCATAGGGTCAGAAATGAACTACAGATTATGTGTCGGCATAGGTAAGAACTGTCGGCAAAGGTTTTCCCCACAGCTTCTACCCCGACTGTTTTAAAAGTGTCGGCGTAGCCTATGCCGACACATTATATGTCGGCAATTGTGGCCTTTGGACTGTAGAGGGTGTTGGGAAAAGCTTGCCATGGTGTAGTGATATTACCTAACATGTTAGCGTATCGAACAAGGATGCTCTATACACATTTTAGGCCATGAGGGAATCAGCAATGGTCGTTTAGGAGAGTCCTGTTGCGCATGAACCAACACTAGCAAATCTAGGAGGCCCATCTCACAGCGTGGTTTTACAAGGCAGGCATCGATGAGCTGGTGGCTGTTCATTGCTTACGAAGATATTGTTCCAAAAAAAGGAAAAGGAAGACAACTAAAACTGAAAATTCTAAAGTTCCTAATGGTGCATATTTATTGGTATAGTGGCAGGAAAAACCTTACAATCAATCATTAAGTTCGGGCTGGTGAAACACGAGTAGAAAACCTGACAACTTTAAAGTGCAGACCTCATGATTATTCACCTTTTCCCCTCATGGTTCATGGCTACTGAAAAAAACTAGGCACTATTACTTTGTTTTTTGGCGAGTAACTAGGCACTATTACTGATACCGTCAGTCACTGATGAAGACTCTTCAGACTGTTATATCCTTCTAAAAGTTGAAAAATAAACTAAATGGACTGGAAATCAACGTGCAAAAAACTGAATTAGACAGAGCATGTCAAAATAAATGAAAATTTTAGTTTAATTACTTACAAACTGCTTACTAAACTGGACAAGTTAACTTGTCGTATCCTTTCAAGTTTTCTATTATCTGACAAGACATAACGAGACCTTATCCCGTAGCACCATTATGAACGAAATATTAACTTTCCGGGTTAAGGTAATTGAGATATTGGGCCCTATAGCCGATTCAGAAACAGATTTGGCCCGGAGACCTAAGCCCAGTTTACTTTAGCACGGCAAAGTCCGACCCACGAAGTGGCAGAGCTGCTCCCCCTCACGCAGTCACGCTGAAGCGAGCAGCGCCGTCGGTTGGAGACTCCAAACGCGCACGCCAATCAGCTAGCGCACGAGATTCCCACGGAAACAGCCGCCCAGATCTCTGTACCTCCGCGCGCCAATGGCACCCGCTGGCGCCCAGGGCCGCCATCTCGCACGTCATCTTCGACATGGACGGCCTCCTCCTCGGTGCGTACCTGCTCTGCTCCCATCTTTTCTTGGGTGCAGCTTCCTTGAAGTATTGGGTTGTTAATTAATGGCGCTTTCCAATCCAATTGGGGTTGTTCTTGACCAAATCCCAAGCTGATGGATTCGCATTGGGGATCTGATTGTGTGGCTTCTTGGTGCGGGGTGCAGACACGGAGGGCTTCTACACGCAGGTGCAGGAGAAAATCCTGGCGAGGTACGGCAAGGTGTTCGACTGGTCGCTCAAGGCCAAGATGATGGGCAAGAAGGCCATTGAGTCGGCGCGCATCTTCGTCGATGAGTGCGGCCTCAACGGGCTGCTCACCCCCGAGCAGTTCCTCGAGGAGCGCGAGAGCATGCTCCAGGAGCTCTTCCCATCTTGCACTAAACTGCCAGGTGAATTGAATTGATCAGATGAACAAGTTTCTTATTTCTGTTTTCGAGTGGCAACGACATTTTTACAATTCTGCGTTGCAAGTTCAGCATGTCTGTCGGAGTGATCTGTGTTAGACTATTCGCTTAGTCTGTTGGTGGCTGGAAAAACCTTACAATCAATCATTAAGTTCGGGCTGGTGAAACACGAGTAGAAAACCTGACAACTTTAAAGTGCAGACCTCATGATTATTCACCTTTTCCCCTCATGGTTCATGGCTACTGAAAAAAACTAGGCACTATTACTTTGTTTTTTGGCGAGTAACTAGGCACTATTACTGATACCGTCAGTCACTGATGAAGACTCTTCAGACTGTTATATCCTTCTAAAAGTTGAAAAATAAACTAAATGGACTGGAAATCAACGTGCAAAAAACTGAATTAGACAGAGCATGTCAAAATAAATGAAAATTTTAGTTTAATTACTTACAAACTGCTTACTAAACTGGACAAGTTAACTTGTCGTATCCTTTCAAGTTTTCTATTATCTGACAAGACATAACGAGACCTTATCCCGTAGCACCATTATGAACGAAATATTAACTTTCCGGGTTAAGGTAATTGAGATATTGGGCCCTATAGCCGATTCAGAAACAGATTTGGCCCGGAGACCTAAGCCCAGTTTACTTTAGCACGGCAAAGTCCGACCCACGAAGTGGCAGAGCTGCTCCCCCTCACGCAGTCACGCTGAAGCGAGCAGCGCCGTCGGTTGGAGACTCCAAACGCGCACGCCAATCAGCTAGCGCACGAGATTCCCACGGAAACAGCCGCCCAGATCTCTGTACCTCCGCGCGCCAATGGCACCCGCTGGCGCCCAGGGCCGCCATCTCGCACGTCATCTTCGACATGGACGGCCTCCTCCTCGGTGCGTACCTGCTCTGCTCCCATCTTTTCTTGGGTGCAGCTTCCTTGAAGTATTGGGTTGTTAATTAATGGCGCTTTCCAATCCAATTGGGGTTGTTCTTGACCAAATCCCAAGCTGATGGATTCGCATTGGGGATCTGATTGTGTGGCTTCTTGGTGCGGGGTGCAGACACGGAGGGCTTCTACACGCAGGTGCAGGAGAAAATCCTGGCGAGGTACGGCAAGGTGTTCGACTGGTCGCTCAAGGCCAAGATGATGGGCAAGAAGGCCATTGAGTCGGCGCGCATCTTCGTCGATGAGTGCGGCCTCAACGGGCTGCTCACCCCCGAGCAGTTCCTCGAGGAGCGCGAGAGCATGCTCCAGGAGCTCTTCCCATCTTGCACTAAACTGCCAGGTGAATTGAATTGATCAGATGAACAAGTTTCTTATTTCTGTTTTCGAGTGGCAACGACATTTTTACAATTCTGCGTTGCAAGTTCAGCATGTCTGTCGGAGTGATCTGTGTTAGACTATTCGCTTAGTCTGTTGAATTGCTGGATAAGAAGAAGGGAACAAAGATAAGCTCATAAAATCAATTATAAGCTGCAATTGCAAATGTTGCTTTGAGCATTTGTGACTTCTGAGGTTCTGATCGAAGTTTTTTTTAGCTTTCTTTAGATTGCTCCATTTAGTTATGTTCTATTCGTGTTGTGTAATCATGTATTCTACTGAAAGTTGAGTGCTACTACCATCATGCATTTGAGTGGAGTGCAGGTTTTGTATTAGCAACCTCCGCACATTATGTAGTACCCCAGACATAGTTTTGACCATTTGTCCTCTCTGGATAAACTTGTTTAACTCTTTAACTAGTGGAATATATTGGGAAAAAATATCGATGATAATTTTTCTTTCTAGAAGTGCCCTGTAGTTGCTTCCAGTTACTTCAAAATGTAGTAATGTCGAGTGCAAGATGCCAAACTAGACACGCGTACACATGGATTGGTCTTCATACTTCGTTTCTTGCAGGAGTACTTCGTTTGATCCATCATCTCCATGCCAAGGGAATACCAATGGCTGTTGCTACGGGGTGAATGTCTTTACATATTAAATTCATTTGTCCTTGAATTTGTACGCTACAATTTGTCCAGTGCTCATTATGCTTTTCTGAATTAGAAGTATATGAAATATCTATTTATAGATGTGGTTTACAGATCCCATAAACGTCATTTTGCACTGAAGACACAGAACCACCAGGAAATGTTTTCCTTGATGCACCATATTGTCATGGGCGATGATCCAGAGGTGAAGTCTGGCAAGCCATCTCCTGATATTTTCCTTGCTGCTATGAGGAGGTTTGAGGTATCGAATTCGACCACGTGGAAGAATTGTAATAATAATGTCACGCAAGGATGCTGTGAACTATGATATATCTTCTTCCCTGATGCAATTACATTGCTTTTCTCAGGGTAATGTAGAACCGAGTAAATGCTTGGTCTTCGAAGATGCGCCATCAGGTGTTGCAGCGGCGAAAAATGCTGGGATGTAAGTGGCTTTATATAGGTATGTTCTTGCAAATTTTTATGCCTTGACTACCAATTCTTTGCTTCTTTTGCAGGTCAGCGGTGATGGTCCCAGATCCACGGCTGGATGTTTCATATCACAAAGAAGCCGACCAACTTCTGAGTTCACTGCTTGAATTTAAACCTAGCGAGTGGGGCTTGCCAGCATTTGAAGAGTAGACCAGATCAGAATGCTCTGAAGAAATGAATAAGACAAAGTTCGTATGGAGAATTAATCATTGTTAGGCCCCATTGGTGACTCTATTCATGCTGTCTCTCTGTGGGAGCAAACTTCCCTTCAACAAAGAACATACCAAATTCGATATCTACTTGTGTCTTGGTTTTCTTTATAACTGTGATCTTTAACTTGTTCTAGGAAAAATTCTGCGACACTTCCCCTTTGCTGGTAAAAAATGAATCATTTTAGATTCGTGCATTTGCCAAATCATAGTACGGGCAACAAATGCAGGATGCTAGTGTATGAACTCATGATCCGCACACTACGCGGCTACACTATGCTTTGCAGTGATCTTAGAAATATGTGAACTAATGGTACCCTAGTCTTCAATCAAATATGAGACTACATAAATCCTCCAATATCACAAACATATTCTCTAGATTAGATTACTTCAGCTCAGCTCAGCTCTTCTAGTTGCTCTTTATTTTTCTGCAAAACCTGGTATTCTGGTCTGTACTGTAACTTACCCTTTGTTTTTTTTTTATAATATATAGAAAACACAGTAGGGGCTTCCCCTACTATAATTCCCAAAAGGAAAAATTGTCTAAGACACACTAAAAAAAGGTGGCTTCGTTCGTAACACACCAACAAAGTCAAATTTGTTTGTAGCATACTACAATTTTAAAAACGCATATCTTTGATTACCATTTTGCAATTTTTTTTCAACCTTTTTATCTCAATCCGTAGGATACATTAGACTTTGAAACTTGGCACCAATGTACATTCAGCCTGTTCGTCTAGCTGTTTTGCAGCAGCTACAGTGTTTTAGTTATTTTTTCTACAGCAGCTACAATGTTCGCAGTTATTTTTCTGCAGCTGCGGCCTAATTGTTGCATTGTCTATCATTGAAAAATAGAGCCAGATTTTTTTTTATTGTTTGCATGATTTGATCGACAAATTTAATATTAAAACAATGAGCACGCGATGCAAACAATGAAAAAAACTGACTCCATTTTTTAGTGATAGACGATGCAACAATGTACATTGGTGCCAAGTTTCAAACTCTAATGTATACTATAAAATGAGATAAAAAAAAGTTGAAAACAATTGCAAAATGGTAATAGTGTGTCACAGACATGGGTTGTAAAAATCGTAGTGTGCTACAGACAAATTCAACTTTGTTGATGTGTTATGGACGAAGCCATATTTTCTCAGTGTGTCTCAAACAAATTTGCCTTCCCAAAAAATATAACAGAAACATGAGCTTAAAAGCTGATATATACATAATGCATTTGAGAAATGCACACGCCTACATAAGGGGCAAAGAACTCTACACATTGCAGGTAAAAGGTTTACACCCCAGCTCTATTAACAGCAAAGTGTGCCAGATGACACCTTTAGTCAGTGTTGCTAAAGATTTCTTACAGCCTATACAGTCCATTGATATCATCTCGTAATAGCCAGCTGCAATAAACAACAAAGCCAAGCCCGGGGAAATAATATTAGTGTAATTGCTGGAGTGCACTATGCTCCCTGACCAAATAGTATTATAACAAGAATGAAATATTAACTAACTCACCATTTTTTGATTACCATTTTGCAATTTTTTTCAACCTTTTTATCTCAATCCGTAGGATACATTAGACTTTGAAACTTGGCACCAATGTACATTCAGCCTGTTCGTCTAGCTGTTTTGCAGCAGCTACAGTGTTTTAGTTATTTTTTCTACAGCAGCTACAATGTTCGCAGTTATTTTTCTGCAGCTGCGGCCTAATTGTTGCATTGTCTATCATTGAAAAATAGAGCCAGATTTTTTTTTATTGTTTGCATGATTTGATCGACAAATTTAATATTAAAACAATGAGCACGCGATGCAAACAATGAAAAAAACTGACTCCATTTTTTAGTGATAGACGATGCAACAATGTACATTGGTGCCAAGTTTCAAACTCTAATGTATACTATAAAATGAGATAAAAAAAAGTTGAAAACAATTGCAAAATGGTAATAGTGTGTCACAGACATGGGTTGTAAAAATCGTAGTGTGCTACAGACAAATTCAACTTTGTTGATGTGTTATGGACGAAGCCATATTTTCTCAGTGTGTCTCAAACAAATTTGCCTTCCCAAAAAATATAACAGAAACATGAGCTTAAAAGCTGATATATACATAATGCATTTGAGAAATGCACACGCCTACATAAGGGGCAAAGAACTCTACACATTGCAGGTAAAAGGTTTACACCCCAGCTCTATTAACAGCAAAGTGTGCCAGATGACACCTTTAGTCAGTGTTGCTAAAGATTTCTTACAGCCTATACAGTCCATTGATATCATCTCGTAATAGCCAGCTGCAATAAACAACAAAGCCAAGCCCGGGGAAATAATATTAGTGTAATTGCTGGAGTGCACTATGCTCCCTGACCAAATAGTATTATAACAAGAATGAAATATTAACTAACTCACCATTTACAAATTTTCACTTCTGTTCGGTGCCCATGAGCTTATCGCCAATACTGAGCCCATCTGTGGATGGTCTCAACCATCTGAGGAAACAAGGCGCTGACACTTTCGTTGATAAGATCCTGGAAGAAATGTATGGCATCCTCATCATCCAGATCCAACCGGAATTTCTCCTGAAGCTGAGTGATGAGCACATAAAGAGATAGAAACATGTCAGTAAGATTTTTCTTTAAGGGGAGCTCACACGCTCTTCTAACTCGTAATTACCATTTACCTTGAGACCTCCAGTTTCATCAGAAGAGATATCTGGAATGCCTGATCTTTCCATCAACTTGAAGAGATTCAATATGAGGCTGCTGGACTTTCTTAGAATGTTATATGCTTCGCAGCAGTAGGACTTGAATCTGGTATAGTAATGGCTGGAATACAAACACAAGTTATGATGTTCACAAGTTCACCTAGCAATAAGTGAAAGTGCCGATGCATAACAAAATTGCAAAAGTGCTTACCTTTCAGCACCGCCCATGGCCTCAACCATTTCTTTACATAGTTTCATCGGCGGTGGAAATGGCTTTGGATCACGGCCGAGAATAAAAGCAAAGTCCACATGGAACAGGCGTCCATCATCTGTTAGAAGAAGGTTATCGAGATGCCTATTAAACAGAAGAAAAGTTGTTATTTGTACATTCATATTTCTTTGTGTTGAGTCAGCATCAGTAACTTCGTGTCTCAATGGACAATGCTATAGGATACGCCTGGCCATGAACAACCTTCAATTTAATCATGATGAGCACACATAATTAAGTTGTCTAAAACAGTGTCAAAAAACAATAATACATTGCTATAGGCTACATAATGCTTCCTAAAAATGCAAACTGGAGTTATTGTCATGCCTGCCCAAATACCACAAAGGAGAACACACAAAAATAAGTTCAGAGTATTTTGAAGTACTATTATAACAGTGCAGCTTACTGAATGTAACAGATGCCAGGTTTCTACAGAGGATTGAAAACAAGGCCATTGAACATACTCATCTAAACATATAAAAATGCCATCAGGGATATTTAAATCAGAAGCCAGTAAGCATACAAACCTGTCTCCAACCCCCAATATATAGGTGATGACAGAGTAACCAGCACAGCTTTTAATGAAAGTTTCCAAGCATTGGGCTGTTATACCAAAAGGACCATCCTCGTCAGGATGGAACTTCTGCAGGTAACTTGTAATGCTGCGATGTTCTGATAGAATCTGCAAGACAATACTTCAATCAACATAAGTATGGCATTTGTAGAAATGAAAGAAGATAAAAATTTTAGGAAGGTTTACTGCATAGAAAGGATAAATTGGCTAGCAACTTAACAGTAGCTAAAATTGTCTTCCATATCAAAGTTACCTGTGCAAGAGAACTGGAAGGAATAAATTCAAGCATCCCTTCATCTTGTCCAGTTGCAAGAACTCGATATGGAGTAAGATGCAAGTCCAGATTTTCTAATTTGAGCAAACGGTCCATCAAAGATACTGTTTGAATGACCTGTAAATCTCACAAATGATTAGCCATGATTCCTTCCGTCCTATGCAAGTTGTAAGTGAATTTTTTCTCGAACACGCAGGAGAGCTGCGTAACGTTGCATTAAGAAAAAGAAGTTGTAAGTGAATGGTCACCCTACTTTAGCATGTTGAATGTTACAGCCTTCAATGTTTTTCTCTATTCAGGTAAAAGTGTCAAGTAAAAAACTTATAAGTGTTTGCATTTATAAGTCAAGTTTTGACCCCACATCACTTCACATAAAATTACCTATTCGCTCTGGATTTAGTCACAATCCCTTCATCTTATACAGACTAGAACAAATGTAAAGAGAAATTGATTAGTTACCAGTTGATCTTGCCGGAGATCATCTCCCTTTTTGTAAATTATCTTGGAGGTTCCCCCATTTGCTGTCTTGAAAGTAAGGCGTAAAGGATTTAAGGCGCTTTTAAATATAGATGATTCTTGAGGAACAACCCCTGTAAGGAGAATAGTTGGTGCTAACGGCGAACGAATTGGCTGAAATCAATACAAATCATAATGCATTTGAGAAATGCACACGCCTTCATAAGGGGCAAAGAACTCTACACATTGCAGGCAAAAGGTTTACACCCCAGCTCTGTTAACAGCCAAGTGTGCCAGATGACACCTTCAATCAGTGTTGTTAAAGATTTCTTACAGCCTATACAGTCCATTGATATCATCTCGTAATAGTCCTGCAATAAACAACAAAGCCAAGCCCGGAGAAATAATATTAGTGTAATTGCTGGAGTGTACTATGCTCCCTGACCAAATAGTATCATAACAAGAATGAAATATTAACCAACTCACCATTTACAAATTTTCACTTCTGTTCGGTGACCATGAGCTCATCGCCAATACTGAGCCCATCTGTGGATGGTCTCAACCATCTGAGGAAACAAGGCGCTGACACTTTCGTTGATAAGATCCTGGAAGAAATGTATGGCATCCTCATCATCCAGATCCAACCGGAATTTCTCCTGAAGCTGAGTGATGAGCACATAAAGAGATAGAAACATGTCAGTAAGATTTTTCTTTAAGGGGAGCTCACACGCTCTTCTAACTCGTAATTACCATTTACCTTGAGACCTCCGGTTTCATCAGAAGAGATATCTGGAATGCCCGATCTTTCCATCAACTTGAAGAGATTCAATATGAGGCTGCTGGACTTTCTTAGAATGTTATATGCTTCGCAGCAGTAGGACTTGAATCTGGTATAGTAATGGCTGGAATACAAACACAAGTTATGATGTTCACAAGTTCACCTAGCAATAAGTGAAAGTGCCGATGCATAACAAAATTGCAAAAGTGCTTACCTTTCAGCACCGCCCATGGCCTCAACCATTTCTTTACATAGTTTCATCGGCGGTGGAAATGGCTTTGGATCACGGCCGAGAATAAAAGCAAAGTCCACATGGAACAGGCGTCCATCATCTGTTAGAAGAAGGTTATCGAGATGCCTAATAAACAGAAGAAAACTTGTTATTTTACATTCATATTTCGTTGTTGTTGAGTAAGCAAGAGTATTTGTATGTCAAAAGGAAGACGATGTTGAAAACTCTAGAAAAGTGGCAGCCAGGTCCTCAATCTCAATGGACAACGCTATAGCATACGCCTGACCATGAACAAACTTCAATTTACTCATGATGAGCACACATAATTAAGTTGTCTAACACAGTGGGCAAAAATAATAAGACATTGTTATAGGCTACATAATGCTTCCTAAAAATGCAAACTGGAGTTATTGTCATGACTGCCCAAATACCACAAAGGAGAACACACAAAAATAAGTTCAGAGTATTTTGAAGTACTATTATAACAGTGCGGCTTACTAAACGTAACAGATGCCAGGTTTGTACAGAGGATTGAAAACAAGGCAGTAAGCATACAAACCTGTCTCCAACCCCCAATATATAGGTAATGACAGAGTAACCAGCGCAGCTTTTAATGAAAGTTTCCAAGCATTGGGCTGTTATACCAAAAGGACCATCCTCGTCAGGATGGAACTTCTGCAGGTAACTTGTAATGCTGCGATGTTCTGATAGAATCTGCAAGACAATACTACAATCAACATAGGTATGGCATTTGTAGAAATGAATGAAGATAAAAAAATTTAGGAAGCTTCACTGCACAGAAAGGATAAATTGGCATTTAGCAACATAACTGTAGCCAAA
This sequence comes from Eragrostis tef, assembly GCA_000970635.1. Taxonomy (NCBI): domain Eukaryota; kingdom Viridiplantae; phylum Streptophyta; class Magnoliopsida; order Poales; family Poaceae; genus Eragrostis; species Eragrostis tef. Next base: position 93,697 of record LAPY01000890.1, on the reverse strand, counting down.
ATTGTCTTCCATATCAAAGTTACCTGTGCGAGAGAACTGGAAGGAATAAACTCAAGCATCCCTTCATCTTGTCCAGTTGCAAGAACTCGATATGGAGTAAGGTGCAAGTCCAGATTTTCTAATTTGAGCAATCGGTCCATCAAAGATACCGTTTGAATGACCTGTAAATCTCACAAATGATTAGCCATGATTCCCTCCGTCCTATGCAAGTTGTAAGTGAATGGTCACCCTACTTTAGCATGTTCAATGTTACAGCCTTCACATCACTTCATATAAAAGTGTCAAGTAAAAACTTAAGTGTTTGCATTTATAAGTCAAGTTTTTACCTCACATCACTTCACATAAAAATTACCTATTCGCTCTGGATTTTGTCACAATCCCTTCATCTTATACAGACTAGAACAAATGTAAAGAGAAATTGACTAGTTACCAGCTGATCTTGCCGGAGATCATCTCCCTTTTTGTAAATTATCTTGGAGGTTCCCCCATTTGCTGTCTTGAAAGTAAGGCGTAAAGGATTTAAGGCGCTTTTAAATATAGATGATTCTTGAGGAACAACCCCTGTAAGGAGAATAGTTGGTGCTAACGGCGAACGAATTGGCTGAAATCAATACAAATAACATGTCAATTACAGCTACAAAGTCATGGTAATCTGTGATCATATTTTTAGCACTAGCAGATGGTTACATCATACCTCATCAAAGTTCGTAAGCTCGCTGAAAACCCCTGATAGTAAATGTCTTAATTTGTCAATTTTCTTTTGTGCATTACCGCGTACATTTCTTACATCCTTCATAATAGTACATAATTGAGCAGTGAGATCCGTCTGCCGAGTTAAACTCTGCCACAATCGAAACCCGTCTTCATCTCCATCCTCTCTACCAACCAACTTTTAACAACAGAAACCATAAATATGCACAATTAAGTTTTCAGAGCGAAATAGAGGAAACAAGAGGATGCGTGCAAAAGGAAGAAACGTACCTTCATCATACCATTTTCAAGCATGTCATAAATACTGTAATATCGTCTTGCAAACGCAGGACCATGAAGCTCAACTACTATATACCAGCGAAGGAAGCTAGCAATTTCAATTGCTATACGAAGTTATTACGGTCCTCAATCTCAATGGACAACGCTATAGCATACGCCTGACCATGAACAAACTTCAATTTACTCATGATGAGCACACATAATTAAGTTGTCTAACACAGTGGGCAAAAATAATAAGACATTGTTATAGGCTACATAATGCTTCCTAAAAATGCAAACTGGAGTTATTGTCATGACTGCCCAAATACCACAAAGGAGAACACACAAAAATAAGTTCAGAGTATTTTGAAGTACTATTATAACAGTGCGGCTTACTAAACGTAACAGATGCCAGGTTTGTACAGAGGATTGAAAACAAGGCAGTAAGCATACAAACCTGTCTCCAACCCCCAATATATAGGTAATGACAGAGTAACCAGCGCAGCTTTTAATGAAAGTTTCCAAGCATTGGGCTGTTATACCAAAAGGACCATCCTCGTCAGGATGGAACTTCTGCAGGTAACTTGTAATGCTGCGATGTTCTGATAGAATCTGCAAGACAATACTACAATCAACATAGGTATGGCATTTGTAGAAATGAATGAAGATAAAAAAATTTAGGAAGCTTCACTGCACAGAAAGGATAAATTGGCATTTAGCAACATAACTGTAGCCAAAATTGTCTTCCATATCAAAGTTACCTGTGCGAGAGAACTGGAAGGAATAAACTCAAGCATCCCTTCATCTTGTCCAGTTGCAAGAACTCGATATGGAGTAAGATGCAAGTCCAGATTTTCTAATTTGAGCAAACGGTCCATCAAAGATACCGTTTGAATGACCTGTAAATCTCACAAATGATTAGCCATGATTCCCTCCGTCCTATGCAAGTTGTAAGTGAATGGTCACCCTACTTTAGCATGTTCAATGTTACAGCCTTCACATCACTTCATATAAAAGTGTCAAGTAAAAACTTAAGTGTTTGCATTTATAAGTCAAGTTTTTACCTCACATCACTTCACATAAAAATTACCTATTCGCTCTGGATTTTGTCACAATCCCTTCATCTTATACAGACTAGAACAAATGTAAAGAGAAATTGACTAGTTACCAGCTGATCTTGCCGGAGATCATCTCCCTTTTTGTAAATTATCTTGGAGGTTCCCCCATTTGCTGTCTTGAAAGTAAGGCGTAAAGGATTTAAGGCGCTTTTAAATATAGATGATTCTTGAGGAACAACCCCTGTAAGGAGAATAGTTGGTGCTAACGGCGAACGAATTGGCTGAAATCAATACAAATAACATGTCAATTACAGCTACAAAGTCATGGTAATCTGTGATCATATTTTTAGCACTAGCAGATGGTTACATCATACCTCATCAAAGTTCGTAAGCTCGCTGAAAACCCCTGATAGTAAATGTCTTAATTTGTCAATTTTCTTTTGTGCATTACCGCGTACATTTCTTACATCCTTCATAATAGTACATAATTGAGCAGTGAGATCCGTCTGCCGAGTTAAACTCTGCCACAATCGAAACCCGTCTTCATCTCCATCCTCTCTACCAACCAACTTTTAACAACAAAAACCATAAATGTGCACAATCAAGTTTACAGAGTGAAATAGCCGAAACAAGAGGATGCGTGCAAAAGGAAGAAACGTACCTTCATCATACCATTTTCAAGCATGTCATAAATACTGTAATATCGTCTTGCAAACGCAGGACCATGAAGCTCAACTACTATATACCAGCGAAGGAAGCTAGCAATTTCAATGTTTGACAAAGCTGAAATGAAGAAAAGATCACAGATAGCTGTTAGCTTTCTACAGAAAACAATAGATAATAGAACTCCTGCTTGGGGCAAATCTTCCTCATATCATGTATGCTCATGGTAATCAAATGGGACGGACTGGATTCATGTTAAAATATTTACATACCGCGGTTTACAAGAAAGTGCGCCAAACGGGACTTGTCTGATCTTTCAAATCGAAGAGCTTGCACTAACTGGAGTAGATAGCATTGTAATTCTTCATCGTCAGCCCTTTCAAGTACACTGACAGCATAACCACGGACCTTCGCACCAAAACAACAGTTATATTGTGAAAACATACAACCAGGATCAGAGTCTAAATATTCAATTTTATTGGTAAATGAGAGAATAGGGTTATCATTTATAACCTTAACAAAAACATTTCACTCTGGAGAAAATGTTTCCATTTATCACATCATTTCGTGGGGGAAATCAGAAGCACAATAGAAAGAAAGAAAAAGAGAAAAAGGATCCAAATTTTGCACATGTTGCAGGCCTTGGATTAGAATCTACAACTCAATGAAAACCATTGTTGACAATTTTTTACTTCAACAGAATAGAAAAAATTTACGCAAAAGAGAGTGTCTTTTCTTCTGGTGACAGCAAACAGCCATGAAAAACTCAGCAATACTGGCAAAAGGATCAAGGACTAATTCTTTTAACAGGAAAAAGCCAGCTCCCAGAAACGAAGTACTCTAAATCTACAAAATCGTATAAACCAATGTTTTCAAGTCGTCCGACTAATCGCGATTAATCACGATTAGTAGGCCTGGTCGGTACCTTGCACACGATCAGGTACTCCGACTCGATAAGCTCGATCAGAAACCTGGTCGTCCGACTAGTCGTCGTTTAGTCGTGATTAGTCGTCCGACTAGGAGGTAAACGACTAGGTACAAGTTGCAGTTTTGTGGGGCTTGCATAGCTGAGCTTCAAGGACAAAAATTGGGCTGCAAATTTGACCCACTAGGGTTAGAAATACGCTCCCGTTGCCCAGGTTTTCACCAAACTTGGAGCTCAGAACAAGTAACTCACCAAACTGACATTGTTTTATATAGTACCTATAGGAATATAATCAATATATATGATATATATGTCCTAGATTATATGGGACGACTATAGGACGACCAGGAACGACCAGGCTCGACTAATCAGCCTGGT
>LAPY01000890.1:73221-88352 GCA_000970635.1 Eragrostis tef | reverse complement strand
AAGTATAGGACGACCAGGAACGACCAGGCTCGACTAATCAGCCTGGTCGACGACTAGTCGCGACTAATCACCTGGTCGGTCCCACTGCGACTAGGGTCGACCACACGACTTGAAAACATTGGTATAAACCATTAAACATAAGAAACCGGAAACATGCATAATGTAAGGTGGCAGATTGCATACTTCATCACTTTCAAAATCTGGAGAGAGAAGCTCTAATGCATCAGCCACATCAATTGTTTCCCATTTTCCAATCAATTCAACAGCTTGCTTAGCTTCCTGTGTGACATTATCACATTTCAGAATCAGATCATGCCATTATACGAAGGTATACGACTTAACATGATGACAAATGCGAACATCAGATAAGCTATTTCCAGCACACTTCTAACACTTAGCACGATGATACCAGTTCTGACATCATAAAATAAAGTCAGAAATTGCAGATGCGGATTTTTTTTTACTAACTTGGTTATCACTCCAATCAACTGAGCGGACGAATTTTGTAAGAGCTTTCTTCTCAGACATCAAAGAGAAACGAAATTTCCACACCAACTGCTTCTCATCCACCTCCAAAGCACGTGTAGGAGGAAATTTGATGATTGTTTGTAGTAGCCTGCAAAGAGTGGAAAAAATCAATCAGTTAGAGAAGACAGAACTCTACATCACTGTTGAGGTAAACAACCGAATCCCTTCCTTTTCCTGCTTATTATTCAGCTATCATGTGAAAGTGGTTAGCTCATAATTTACTGACAGGATAAAACCAGAAGCTATAGAAGATTCCTGGTGGAAGATTGTAAGTTAGCAGAGACAAATAAAGAGGAAATTAAAGATTTTACAGATTGCGCTTACTTTCGCTCGTTGGAGCTTGGTTTTAGATCTCTATCAACTATTCCACGAGTCAAGCTCCTAGCCAGTTTTAACTGCTTGTGCTCAGATGGATTGGTTCGTCCAAGTTCCGGGTCCCATACAGTAACCAGCTCGTTTGATAGTGATATTGGGGTTGGTGCATAGAAATTTGCTCCAGATTCCTGCACGTGCAAAAGAAATTAGTGGCGTGCTTATCTTGAGAGACATGCAAGCAGTAGTTGTGCTAACATACACATTACATGATTCAACATGTTTAAAAAGGTAAAAACTACAAAATTAGAATCAGAGAGTATTACAGATGCACAAGGATAACTATGTGAACAAAAAATTATGCAAAAGATCAATTTCATAACATTTAAAGAGTCATGTAGTTGCCAATTAAAAGGAAAAATGCCAGTAACGCCATCAACTGTATATACTATAAATGTAAAACAAGAATAAAAAAAAGGCATGCACACACTCAATAGTGAGTAAATTTTTGCGAACAGGCAGGAATATGACTAGTGGGTAATGTTAACCTGGAAGACAACTCGGTGTTCGAAACTGCACATTTCAATAACCAGGCAAGGATACAAATTTGTCTTCTGCTCACACTGCTTCTCCTTGGCTTTCTCCATAGCACTGAAGGCAAGACGATCCAGCCAATCAACATGTTGTATCTGACCTCTCTCATATTTATTGACAAGCCTCTCCATACGCTCTATCTCACCCCTCTCGTTCTTGGGAACCTAGATTTTTTTTAAAAAAAATGTTCATCTTAGTAAGATAATAGAAGAAACACATGCGAAGATTGGTTGAGAACAGAGCAACATATGAATCTATCATGCAATAAAAGCAAACAACGCTCTATGTAACCTTGCCAGGAGTTGTGGTGGGAACTCTTCCATCTGCCTCCTTTTTCGGCCATAAACGTAGCTTCTGCCTTCCTGTTTTAAGCTGCCTCTTGCTGTTGAAAAGAAATATGGTAGCTCCACCAACAATTTCAGCGTCCTCTCCAGAAGAGACATCCCACACCTAGATCATAAACAGAAAACATAGGCAGTGAAAAACACAAGGGAAAGTAAACAGGTAGGAAATGCAGAAGCACAACAGACAATGGTCTGATCAATCCTTGCTACATCCCGCATTCATTATGCATAGCAAACTAACTCTCCTAATAAAAATATGCTCTCACTCACATTTGTCCTGTTGCTTCTTTCCAAATGCACCCAGAACAAACTATGGCTCTGCCAAAATGAGAAACCACCATTTTCTATCAATTATAATAGGCCTACACAACATGTTTCAGATGGGACCCATATATCGGTACATTTTCGTGAGTGTTTGTCTAATCTTAAACCAGTCCATGTTTCACCGCAAAACGAATGGTCTGCTTTCACCAAAAGAGGAAGAAGAATGTTTGCTGCTTGTGGCAGATAGTTGATTTGTGGCATCTTCATATTCATACCGACTACCTCCATGTATTCACTAAAAACATCGAACTCTGACATGTTCAAGATATATCTCTTTTTGTTCACAATCGATAACGCAGTGTATGGCTGAGTCCAAGAACAATACCGTGAATGCAAGTTGTGAAAGGGAAGTTAAGTCTCTGTATTTGGTACTTAGTGCTATCACGTCATTCCAGCAGTATGTTGGTCCTGAAGATTCCAGCCTAATATAAGAGAAAATATGTTTTCAATCCAAATTTAATCATTGATAAAAATATCATTCAATGTGCCATTAGACTGCTACCTTAGTTTTTACACACGGTAAAACATACCTTGTCTTTACAGGCAACCCAAAAGGGAGCCCATCAATGTACAGCTTGCACTCAACAAAGAGCTCTGGAACCTTTCTTTCCGCTGATAAGATGTGTTCTGAAAACAAACACGCAAGAAAACTATGAAATTTAATTCATAAGAAAAACAGAGTACAATTACACATTTTAATCATGACACATACAAGGACGCAGACAGAATTTTTCTTTTTATTTACAGTCAGCAATTAGAGCACAGAATTAAAAGTGGCATCTGTTTTCTCCTATGGGGTGGAATACAGAGAGGCAAAAATATGGCGGTTGAAAGTAAAAAGAACAAAATTTCAGGAATATGGTCTTAATGACAAGGCAATGCACTGAATTACAGCCAGGGTAGCAATTACAAATAATATGAACGAAAAAAAAAGGGCCAAAATTAAGATTGGAAACGCAGTTGCGGCGAATTTGATAGTGAAGCAGAAAAGACGGGCTATTGACGCGTGTGGAATCGGCGAGCGAATCGAGTGAATCAAGGAGAGGAGAGGAGAGGAGAGGGGAGGGAGTTGTCTACCTGCGTGGAGGACACGGAAGGTGAGCGGGAGGCTGATGTCGCAGGAGAGGAAGAACCGGAACTCGTTGTGGCTGCTTCCGCCCACCATCAGGAAAGGATCCGAGGAAGACGGGGGATGAGTGAGATCGAAGACGCCGGGGGATGCAGTTTGCCGACCCTTGTGGCGCGGTTAAGGCGGGGGCCAGCAATTGAAGGGCATGCAGTTTGCCGAGCCTTTTCGCCTCCTTTTATCCGCGCGGGCAGGCGGCGCTAGAGCCGGCGAGGAGAGAGGAGTCGGCGGCGAGCGTGCCGGCGAGGGGACGGCGGTTGCGTGACTCCCGCCGCGAGGGGACGGCGGTTGCGTGACTCCAGCCGCGAGGGGGTGGAGTCGATGAAGCTGCTGCTGAGCCCGCGGGTTACAACTTACAACTTGAACCCGATCCGCCCCAACTTAGAAGACGAATTAAACTCTAAACCCGTTTGTAACTCTTATTGAAGGATTTTATCCTGATTGTATTTCACTTTTAAGTTGTAATGATTTTTTTCATTTTAACCATAGAGTCACCCACTTTTTTTTTCAAATCAGAGTCACCCGCTTTAACTTATTTCCAACTTTGATCTTTATATTTTACACACGTTAAAATAAAATACTTCCCCCAAACCTTAACCAAAAAATATTGTGACCACATGGAATTGATGAGACGACTTAATTTAAATTGGGCATTTGCATTTCTACCCCTGGTTTGCATCTCAACTGCGATTTTACCCTATATTTTTTAACTTTGCGATTTTACCCATGATCTTGAAGCAAATCAGGGGTAAAATCACAACCATAGGGGTAAGTTTTTTCTTCAGTTTAAAAAACAAGGGGTAAAATCGCGAAGTTAAAAAACGAGAAGTAAAAGCATAATTGAGATGCAAACCAGGGGTAGAAACGCAATAATTCCATTTAAATTGGCTTACACTAATTTAAAAAAATAGTCCAAATATCACATAGTTGCATTGTGTCGGCCTCATTTAGGATGCTTGCCCCTTTGGTAAGTTTGCTATGCATAATGAAAACCAACTCAAAGCGTTACCGAAAATGCTTGCCCTCTGGTATATTTCAAGGACCGTCTCATGCAAAAATCTTGTGAATAGTCTCTTCAGTCTTCAAGAATCAAGACCACAGCATTTTGGCCTCCCGGGTCGAGGTTTTTACTGGTGTGTCTCCAACTGCGGCCAGCAGCACAAATTGTTCTCTTGATCGAGTCTAGACCACTCAAACCCATACAATACAAGAAAGATCCCTACGCGACAATTCATGGTCTCATGGGCCAAAAGGACACATCCCAACACATCCCAGGTAGCGAAGAATGCTTTGTTGCGCATTTAAATTTTTCTAGTGCCCACTCAATCAAGGTTCAAGCTTAATTTTTCTTTTCATCTTTTCTTGCTAACATAAATAATATTTAAAGTAATACAAATAAAGTCCTTAAATATTATGATTTTGTAGGCCAATTTTTGTGTTGCAGTGAAATATGAGTGGAGCAGCAAAAATAAACTTGGCGAATATATTATGTAAATAACAAAAAAGGGCCCATGGACAAGACCTCGTCCTGGGCCTCCAAAATATCAAGGTGGTCATGAGTATGCCAATGGTTCTAAATACTTAGCACACACTTCACATTCCTTTTCTTATGACCCTATTCATGAGTCGTAGCCCATTAGTTATTGGGCTTTGAGCACAGCATTGCAGTCTAAAAAAAACACAACCGTCAAAATCATGGATGTATTTTATACTCCACGAGGTTGCGCTCATAACCCAGTAATAATGGGCTATGGCTCATCCATAAGTGTCTTTCTCGAAAAACAAAAAGTGAAGTGTGTGCCTAAGTATATCTAGAACCATAGGCATGCTCACCCATGCCATATCATGAAAGCACACTTTTCTTGAGCAGGTTAAAGTTGAACTGTTCATATATGAATATTATACTCAATCGGAATAAACGTACATCAATAATGATCCGAGTCGAAACTATTCACAATTGATATAGAAAAGAAGGGGGCAAATATAAGACATTGAGACAATAGAGAAGCGACAAGGACAAGTAGGAATCGAAGCTGACTCCGATCCCAACTCAGGTTAGCGTGGTACCCCATTCCCTCTACCCGTTTTTATAAGTTGATCATCTGTAGCACAATGATTCGCAAAAAGTTCCCAATCTGCATCTTGTTTTTCCAGGCATGGTGACCTCTCCGGGAACATCTGGTCGACATCGACGCCGACGAGCACGGTAATGCCCAGTGGAGGCACATGCCCCACTTAGTATTTTGTTTGTCGGACTTGTGTCTATTTTGGTGAGAATTTGAAGATCTGCAACTCACACACAACATCATAATTCGATGGTGTATCATACCAGCCCAACGCTGAAGATGACCCCAAGACGATTCCAAGAAGCAACTATGATCATCGACAATCGCAGTTCCCGTCAGATCATAATACCAACAAGTATTGTCTTCATAATACTAGTACTTTTTATTATCTCTAAATTTTAGAAACGTGGACATGTTTTGCCCACTGTAATTTGATTGGTTGTTCATTTCGGACGTCCTCTGTCCGCACAAAGTAACATGATTGATTCTTCACCAACACTAAAACACATCTATAACATATAAGTAAGAAATCTATGATATTTTCTCAAACTTAAAAAGAAAGAAAGGAATCTGTGATGGCAAACCAGGAAATTGCTTGATTTGCAACTGACAATGTCATCCTGGATGACATGCTTACAACACAGTTTTTAACAGAATGCATGAGTTACGGAAAGTTGAAATTAGGTACAGTGACTTGCTCTGGTTAAAATTGGATTGAACTAGATGTCCTGATCATGTTAGGAGGAGGGTTCCATGTAACATCAGAATTAAACTACTTGATTCTGTTGTCCATTAATGACACATTTAGCATGCTTGACCATGTATCCTAATTCACCATATTTGACGCATTTTCCTGACAAGAAAAACTATTTACATTTTTTTATTTTGGACTGAACAATCGGAGCCGGGTACTGTAAAATTTGTCTCTGACTTGCAGGAGCCTTGGGATTCATTTTTTTCTCAAAATCTTTGGGGCAGTACTATTTGTACGTACTTTTTTTTTCATAATGAAAGTGTTCCCGCATTCTGCCCATCCTATTTGAGAGTTTCTGCTAGTTTGACCACATGAACAACCCTGCTTGGTCTGAAAATTCTCTGTGATTCGGCTCAAAAAAAAATCTCTGTGATGAAATATATGATTCTGTTCTCCATTCTTTCCTTTTTTTTAACATGATTATGCCTATGTTAACATTTCTAGTCATTAGGACCATATTGGGACCGCGTGAGACCCATGGTTAAGCCGAGTTGAACATTTTCTTAGAACAGTATAAAACTCGAACTCCTTATCGTAAAATTGCTCTACCGCCCTTCAAATGAAATTTCTTAGACTTATGAAAGCTGCTGGCTACTTCAGTAAAATGTTCTGCTTCTGAAATGAGTAGAGTATTTCTGCTGTCCCTGCCTAAATGAACAGAGTATAATGTTCTGCTTCTGAAAAGATCGAGTGGACACGATCGAATACAGAGTCGAGATCACTCACTGAAATGTTGACATCATTTGAGAGTTTCTGCTAGTTTGACCACATGAACAACCCTGCTTGGTCTGAAAATTCTCTGTGATTCGGCTCAAAAAAAAATCTCTGTGATGAAATATATGATTCTGTTCTCCATTCTTTCCTTTTTTTTAACATGATTATGCCTATGTTAACATTTCTAGTCATTAGGACCATATTGGGACCGCGTGAGACCCATGGTTAAGCCGAGTTGAACATTTTCTTAGAACAGTATAAAACTCGAACTCCTTATCGTAAAATTGCTCTACCGCCCTTCAAATGAAATTTCTTAGACTTATGAAAGCTGCTGGCTACTTCAGTAAAATGTTCTGCTTCTGAAATGAGTAGAGTATTTCTGCTGTCCCTGCCTAAATGAACAGAGTATAATGTTCTGCTTCTGAAAAGATCGAGTGAACACGAACTGAATACAGAGTCGAGATCACTTACTGTAATGTGGACATCCAAAAATGCCTACAAGTCCTATCGATGCATTAAGAAATCTTTAGATGCAAACCATAGCGCTGCGCGTAGGATTGGACAAGTAAAAATGGCGCGTTCTAATCTCAAAGATTCAGTCTTCGATCAACGTTACAGTACAAGGTTTTGCCGAACTACTGCCGGCCTTCTGCAATGCTTCTTCCGACATCATCAACTTTGTTAGAAGACCTGATGAAATCGACGCAGTGTCGCAGCCACAGTATCCGCACCGAGCGTCCTGGCAAGGGCGACCTCGCACACCGCCTTGAGCCTCTCAATGGCGTACCGGTCCGAGGCCGCTAGCAAATGCTGGAAGAATTCCCTCGCTTCGACTGCGCCGGTGTCGTCGTCCACGGCGGGCACGGAGTCGGTGTAGATGAAATGCAGTAAGGCTCTGAACACGGTAGGCCGGACGCCATGGACGGCGACTCGGTGATGCGTGTCTGACATCGTCGGTTCGCAGAGCTCTGCCTCGAACGCCGGCGACCGTGCAGCGAGGATGATGCTGTGGGCGGCGAACTCCTCGCCGTCGATGTCGAAGGTCACGTCCGCTCCGTCCCCCGTCCGGAGGAGCTCGCCGAGATGCCGCACCGTCCCGCCGCCGACGACCGTCACGACGCACGCGACGGCGACGGTGTCGTCGTCGCCGAGGTAGTCCGGCGACGCCTCCAGCTCGTCGCGCCTCATGAGCCGCGGCCGGCCGTGCCGGTTGACCAGGCCCAGGTTGAAGGACGCTCGCACCCTGGCGCGGCCGGTGACGAGCACAAGGTCCGCGGAGACGTACGCCGCCTCCGCCGAGCCGCCGCCGCCGCCGCCGGGGAAGAAGCGGACCGCCCAATCGAACCCGCCGGCGGCGAACGCGGCGGAGGTGACGCACCTGATGGCGTGGGCGCCCGTACAGCCGCGGCTGTACTCGGTGACCTCCAGAACGTGCGCGCCGCCACTCGCCGTGGCGTCTGCCGTCCTCGACGCCTGCGGTTGTGGCGCCATGGCCAAGGGGTCGGTCGAGTGCGCGGCGAAAACAAGGATGCCGGCGACGGCGGACGTGGAGTGGTTACAAAAGCTGGTGTTGATGTCGCTGTCTTCTGGCTCACCTTAGGTAGGGTAAAGACTGTTTCCCGACGTGTGGGGAAACAAATAACTTTCCTGCTACTTTTTCTGTCTTAAAATACGCGCTTTTGACATTCAGACATTACGTTTGATCGCTCGTTTTATTCAAATTTTTTGCGCAAATGTTATTTTTTTAGTAAAATACGCTTCAGGTCCCTAAACTATTGACTGATGGTCATCTAGGTCCATGAATTATTAAAGTGACTACCTGGGTCCTTCAACTATTTTCGGATGATCATTTCGGTCCACAAACTTTTAAATGACCATTTGGGTCTATAAACTATTTATGTTGTGTCAACCAAATCTATTTTCAAAAGGCGAAAACATACAATCTAGAAATGACGATGTGAAGACATTCTCACTGCAACATTAATTCGATGGGTCACTCATAGATGTAGGGTTATTTTGTTTCTTCTATTGTTTATAGAAGTATAGGGTCACTCTCATCAATGATACCGCGGCTCACATCTACTCCATACACCGTCACATATGGTAGTGCCAGCGATGTTACTTCAACGGCGTGTGATGGTGGCAAAGAAAAAAAATAAATAAAGGACCTACATGATGTCTCCACGCAATTGTACCCGGGTTTGATATTTTCGTCTCTCGAATATGAACTTGGTTGACACAACATAAATAGTTTATGGACCCAGGTGGTCATTTAAAATTTATGGACCTAAATGAACATCCAAAAATAGTTTAAGGACCTAGGTGGTCACTTTAAAAGTTTATGGACCTAGATGACCATCAGACAATAGTTTAGAGACCTGGGATGCATTTTACTCTTTATTTTTTTATAACTTGTTTAAACATTCGATATACTTCAACCATGACATGTTTGTTTTGTTGTTTGCACAAAAAAATTGAATAAGACAAGTGGTCAAAGTTGATGTCTGAAAGTCAAAGGCGCTAAGTATTTTGGGACGAAGGGAGTAATTCACTATTCGTAGGGAGGAAATGCGGTGAGATCATGTGCCCGAGCTCTGCCACGTTACGTTAGTGCTAGGTGCAATTCAGAAATCGTAGGGAAAGTATTTGGGCTCCCCGGGGCATCTCATGCGAAAATTTGGAAGTTCAAGCGACTCCTCTCCCAAACATTAGCTACACACATCACATGCCGAATTGTGTAAACATGAATTTAGTGTACAATAAAAGGCTTAGACAAATTTGCTTTTGAACTGAACAACAGGTTCCTTGCTGTCTGAATCGCGGCGGCGTTGGGCTTGACGGCATGGTGTGCAGCTAGATCTAGGGTTTGTTGCCGCAAACTGGGCGGCGGGGGAGGGGGATTTTATAGGGAAGAGTTAGGGTTGACCGTTGAGGAGGGGTAGCCTAGCCGTTGGTAGGCTGATGGGCTACTGAACTGTTAAATAGTGGCCGCATCTTCATAGGTCGTTAGCTAGGCTTCGTCGGGCCACCTCTTATGTGTGTCGAGCTGTGCTGCCTACTAGGTTGGGGTGTCGGTCCAGACCCGGCAGGGGGGTCCAGCATGGCCCGAATTATGCTGAGCCGGGTCCTGCTTGAGCCGTGCCAAAATCGTCGTGCTTCGTGCCTTCTCGTTTCGCCCGGTCTATTTAGCCATCTATACTATCAGCTAGAAAGTCCCGATCGAAATGTACATGTTTATCGAAAACGAGCTAATACAACAATTTTATGTCTAACTGATCAAAGTGTAAATACTGTTCTCGCACCAACAAAGATCACCCGCTGATTCCTTCAAATATGAACCGAGAATGAGTCTATTGAGGTGGCTTTATCGACCTCAGTTTCCGGTTCCTTCAAATATGTATACAGTTTCCGCTTCATGACCTTTATCGACCTCAGTTTCCGGTGCTTCTTCTCTTTGCAAAATACCTGAGAACCTTTCATCCGGGGCTGAGTTTTTTTTTCTATGTGTGTCCTCTGTCCAATCAAATTTTAAGTTCACAACTTATTTTTTTCTTATAACTTCTGTTGACCATCATAAATTTATCTATAGTCCGATGGTCCCCTGAAACTATTTGAGACAGCTATGAAAATTGTCATATGCTTATTGTCAAAATTGTCCTCATATTTTACATATAAAGAATTTATAATACACGTGCAAAACCTCTTAAGGATCTTACAAAAAAAAAGAAGAAGAAGAAAAGAGAATAAAAAAAGTAGAGCACTAAAATCATCTGATCTTAGTCCGTTGTCAGTACTCTTCCAGCAATAGTTCTACACATGTATTCTTGTCATATGAATGAATCTTGTGCCCCATGAATATTGGGCATTTTCTAATGCCCCAGAGCAATCGCTGCTTTACCAGACATCCCTCAGGTATCTGCCCTCCGTTTGGAGATTCTTCACAAAGCTCTCAGCCTTGGAACTGTCAAGCGAGCCCTGTTTTTGCCAAAACAAAACGTTAGAATTTGCATGAGAAATAACATATGCACAGATAATGAAGAATTTGTCGAGGTCGAGAAGTAAAGATAACCCCATGAACATGAGTCCTAGATCAGTACCTGCTCCTGAATAATGGTGTGAAGAACTCTGTGTACATCTCTGGCCATGCCTTTGGCATCACCACAGACATAGATATAAGCGCCTTGAGAGATCATGTCCCAGATTTCAGATGCCTGAAAATAGATAATTGTAGGAACCATATGAGCCACGAGATTAGGGACTGGAAAGTAGCAAAACTTTAGCAGATAGGAGGCAATTGAATTACTTTCTGTGCCATTTTGTGTTGCACATATTCCTTAGCAGGCCCCTGCCGTGAGAACGCAAGAACCAGCTCAGACAATGCTCCTTGCTCAAGGAAATTGTTCAGCTCGTCCTCATAGATGAAGTCCTGCAAAATTACAATTATGTCAGCTAGATCCAACAGTAAAGATATTTTACTGTTAAGTCAATTGTATGTCTGGTACATACCATCTTGCTGTTCCTGCATCCAAAGAAGAACACCGACCGACCAAGCTCAGCTCCAGATTCCTTTTGAGCTAACCTCTCCTGTATCATGAATGAAGTTTGCACATTAGCAAATTGACCAATGAATACTAGAAATTTAGAAGTATACTGGACTGCAAATAAACCTGTAGGAAGCCACGGAAGGGTGCAAGCCCAGTTCCTGGGCCAATCATGATAATTGGCACTGAAGGATCAGCTGGTAGTTTGAAGTTGGATTGCCTCACAAATATGGGAGCCCAGCTGCAGTCTTTGCTCTCTTCCGATGGAACAGCATTCTGCAATTAAAATTGGGATGGCAAAGTAATTTCAGATAAATATCTTGATGGCCTGCTATTAATGATAATGTGTTTCATTCAAACATAATTTTTTTTTAGTTGGGTCAAGAATCACTTTCGTTTCCAAATACTAATGCAACTATTGTAGTGATAAGCAACGCAAGGGAAAATTAAATGATCAGCAGAATAACAAAAAAAAGATCATTTCAATCACAATCACAAACAGGTGAGAACAGAGACATCAGAAGATTGAGATATCAACTAGAATCCAAAAACACACAAAAAGAAATGGGTTGATAGCTTTGATAAGTTACCTTGATCCAGGTTGAGCAAATTCCCTTGTGTATCCTACCAGCTGGAGTTGTTTCATGCACAAGCGCACATGTAACATGAATCCTGGTTGGTGACATACTGGTGGACAAAAGGAAATATATAAGTCACAGAAAAGATCTAATCAGATTGCAAGGCAAAAAATTGAGTGCGGTTATTTACCTAGGAGAAGATGAAATTGAGTAATATCTCGGTTGTAGACGAGGGGCAATAGCTGCAAAGAAGACTCCTAGAGGAGGTTTTGCCGAAGGGAACTCTGCCATGACTTCCAATAAGCTCCTCTGGCTTGCTACAACCCACTGTGCGTATTCATCCTGCATCATGAACAAGGCTGCTAAGTATGACGCCTAGGGTCTCCACAGAATGAAGAGAACTTGCATGGATTCCTGACAGAAACTGACCTTCCCGGCAGGAGAGGCCAAGAACCTCAGACGGTCAGCCTCAGCAGGATCTGAAGCGTAAGTAGCCAATGCAAGCAAAGCAGTCTGCAAACCATTCAGATAATTTGATTGAAGGCACTTAATCAACATTTAACAGACTGTAGGGTTTTTGGACTGATAAAACGCTCACCTTCTTTGGTGAATTGAGAAGATCGGCATATCGAGCAAGCGCATTCCTCACAGTGATTGGGGAGGGGAATGGAGGAGCAAGGGAACCACCACCTAGAGGAGTACCATCCTCTTTGTCTGCATGGATGGTGAAAAATGTCTCTGGTGAGTAGCCTAACAACCTCTCTGCCTCGTGAACAACCTCAGGGCAGTTCTCAGTGTATACACCAACATGATCACCGGTTTCGTACCTGATAAGCAGCATGGTGGAATGTTAGGAATATGAAGATGCTCAAACAATGAAAGATTAATTGGAACATCCACGTATTAGAATAATCTGTTTCCCACCCACTTTTGTATTTCGATACAACAAGCTACATAATGACATTCAACTTAATTTTACTACCAAAGCCTATTTCTCACAAAGGACAATGCTTGTAACTTTAGAGATGACTTACGTAAGACCGGTTCCAGCAATGTCGAACTCGAGGTGAGTGCATGAACGATCAGAAGCAGGAGTGTGGAGCTCCCGGCGCACTGCCACATTTGCTCGGCAGGGATGTTGCGCATCATGGACAGCATAACCGTTTGCAAGGCTGAAGTTTCTCTCCAAATGAGCTGCCTCCTCAGGCTTGACAAATTCGACCCGGTATTCAGGTATAGCAGCTGTGTATGTAGTGCCTGTGGAAACGTCGTTCTCATCCCTAAGTAACCGATCTAACTCTGGCCAGAGAGCTTCTTTCCTGAGGACACAAAGATTTTCAGGACGAGCAACTTAATAAAACTGAAGGAGCAATTTCGTCTTGAAAGAGACAGAGCAAACATACCATGCGTTGAAATCATCCTCAATGCATTGATCATCGTCTCCAAGTCCAACTGGAACAAGGCGCTTTCCACCTAAAACAAACATAAATCACAAATAAGATGAGCTGAACAGAACAGCTAATAAATAGGACAACATGATAGCATAGTCATGACATGAGGCATACCCTGTTCAGTCAGGAGGTCATCAACTACCTTGGCAACCTGCAGGCAGAAGCACAAAATGAAGATCAAGAACACAGTAAAGCAAGATGCTAAAATGGGGCCACCCATATATGATAAAATAATTTCATAATTCATCTTTGACTGTGAGTGTACCTTATTGAAGTGCTCGTACTGACGATTGCCAAGACCAAACACAGCATATTCAAGGTCGTTCAACCAGACTCCCCTTTCATTCCCCTCTGTGAACCATTTGTAGAACCTAGCAGCATTGTCAGTTGGCTCACCATCCCCGTACCTGAAAGTCCAGCACAATACATAAGAATTATTTGAATTTAATATTCCAGAATAAATAAATGAATAACAGTCAAGCAACTGTTATTACAAAACAATTTTTCTGTTAAAACAAAGCAGCACAATGCAGAGGTCACTATAATGTTGGACAACACGTCAATGGTTTTGATATTTCATATGCACTGATAGAAACATGTAGCACGGTTAAGGACTTAATGGATCCTTCTATGTTGTGCTGCGGAGCGAAGTGAAATAGTCAGATAGTGCAGAGCATGGAGGAGAGAACAGATATCTTACGTTGCAACGAAGAACAAGGCCAGCTTCTCCTTCTTCAACTTGTCCTCGTACTCCTCATCCTCAGCCGCATAATCATCCTATAAAGAACCATACTCTGTGCGTAAGACCATCTGAACTCTGAAGTGATCCATAACTTAAACTGGTCATTCCGACTGCAATTCTTTTCATTCACGTGTTTCGTTTTTATCAGTTATAATTACCAGGTCCACAACTTTGAAGATTGCCTTGTCGTATCTTGCCTTTGCCTCCTCAGCAAGTGCCTGTTATTTAGCAGATCAGATAAATTAGAAGGCCTTTACTCTGAAGAGAACTGAATATACTGAAGACTATAAAGAACTATAGGTTAACAACTAATATAATATAGAAAAGACAATGAGCCTTTTCCCTCCCAATCTACCAAACAATACTCCCTTTGTCCTTTCTCCCTTACACACGAAATTGAAGAAAATGATTTGACGATTGGGGCCCAGGAAGAAGGTTAGGAGGAGGTTGCTCAGCCCACCAACTCCTTGATGGTTGACAGTTGACAGCCTAATTCCTTCCAGCCGGACAAATTGTGTTGCTCATTCGTGGTCAACATTCTGCTACCGCATATGTCGTTGGCTTCTTGCAGGAAACGTGCGCTTGACTTTCTCAAGCAAAGAAGTGGTGTGTTGGACTAAAACTACATCGGAAAAGTCTGCTTAAGAATAAAATTTTGTTCGCAAATTCATCAAATCTCGCTGTAGCTTTCATGCGTGCCGTGAAATTTCTTTTCCGACGAGAGCGACCCTCCTCGAGGCCGGCAAGAAAACGATGGATGGATTGAAAAAAAAAAAGAAGAAGAAAAAACTGTCTCCATCAGCTACCGAGAACTAATTTTTCAGCGTAATTAAACCTCCCCAGACCATTGGAATTGTACGTAAGGTAAACAAGAGAAGCAATTGACGCAGCACAAAGCAGAGCTGCAGTTTCGTAAGGGGGAAAGAACAAGGAGCGGAATGATTTCAGTGGCCGGTGGCGGCGCGCGCACCTTTGCGAACCCCTCGGCGGTGCCGGTCTGCGTGCCGAAGAAGATGGCGACACGCTTCCTGCCGTCGTCGGCCGCCCCCTCCGCGCC
>LAPY01000890.1:30192-40712 GCA_000970635.1 Eragrostis tef | reverse complement strand
GTTCTGCAACACCATTTTGTTCTGGAGTGTTAACACAGGTAGTTTGATGCTCAATGCCATTATAGCTAAAAATTGCTCAAACTCCTGGTTAACATACTCGGTACCGTTGTCAGAACGTAAAATCTTCACAGTATCACCAAACTTATTCTTGATGAATGCACACAACTCTTTAAAGACCAAAAAAACATCACTTTTATGTTTCAGTAAATAAAGCCAAGTGTAACGACTAAAACCATCAATAAAAGTAACAAACCATCGATGTCCAGAAATAGATTGCACCTCACATGGCCCCCATACATCAGAGTGGATAATATCAAATGGTTTGTGACTCCTCAAACCCAAACTAGGATAAGAAACCCTCATATGTTTAGCATACTCACAAGCATCACATATAAGAAACTCCCTAGGACATGAGTTAAAAAGGGAAGGATAAATACGAGACATAGTAGCAAAAGAGGGGTGTCCAAGCCTGCGATGAAGGAGTAACAATTCTTGACATGGAGACATCTTGGCAGCTAGTGCAACTTCATCACTCCCTTCATCAAGATAATAGAGTCCATTACGCACAGTCCCAGTCCCAAGAATTCTCCCTGTCCTTAGCTCCTGGAAAGCACAATGAGAGGGATCAAACCAACCTCGACAATTGAGAGATTTCGTAATAGAGCTAACAGACAATAGGTTAACTGGAAATTAGGAACATGTAAAACCGATGGAAGGGATAAGGTGTTGGTGCACCGGACAGATCCACGTCCTGTGATAGGAACTATGGATCCATTAGCTACACGCACCTTATCCTTACCTGAACAAGGAGTGTAAGAAGTGAAAAGATTTGATGCCCCAGTCATATTGTTAGTGGCTCCAGAATCAATGATCTTTTGTTTGAGTTGTAGATGCATGGGATTTATTGGGTACCATACCTTGGGACGATGCATGGAAACTAGAATCAGTAGTGGAGGAACCTTGTTTGAAAGTCAAGCCTTCAGAGATATTGAGTTTGGATTTGTACTCCTCAAGAGCTTGCACATCTACCACTGGAAGCTTCCCTTCAGGTTCAGTGTGGTTTGCCTGTCTCCACTTGCCACTTCGTGCTCCCCTAGCTGAGGTCTCTCCTTTTTCCATCCAGGTGGATAGCCATGTAACTTAACGTATGTGCCCTTCATCGCCACAATGATCACAAACCGGTCTTTTCCTTTCATGATTAAATGAAGTGTTATTTGTGCGGCCACCCTTCATAGACAAAGCAGCACGGGCATCTATAGCTCCAACATCCACTTTGGGATGTTGTTTTAGCCTAGTCTCCTCCTCTATGATACTAGGCCACTCAGACAAAGAGAAAATAAGCTGGCGACGAGGATCAAATTCTTGATTCAGTCCATCAAAAAATAACTTGCTCATGAAAGACTAAAACCATGAATGATGAATGGGCAGATCCTTTTTGTCAACAGGTTCAAATGGATGATAATAATGCAAGTCTTTATATAATTTTTTCATCTCACCTACATACTCAGTCACTGATTTTGTACCTTGCTTTAAATGCAGTAACTCATGCATAGCTCTGGTGGCTTGCATCTTATTAGATTTTCCAGAAAATTGTGTTTCCAGTGCAGACCACACTTCAGCCACTGTTTCAAAAGTTTCAACTTGCTCACGAATTTTTGACTCCATGCTGCCCAAGAGCCACACAAAGACTCTATCATTGATCTGTTTATTTTCCATGTCACCCTTCTTTCATTTTTCTTCATCAGTAGAAACGAGCAAGTTATCATAACCATGTGAACCTAAAATCAATTTAGCATGTCTAGCCCAACTGACATAATTTTCTGGTCCTGATAGTTTCACCGGATTAGGCTACAAAGCATACTTGACAATCTCTGGAGTCACCCTTGGTTGCTCAATTATCTTGCTAAAGATTTCACACAGCCTATCTATGCTGTTGTCCTGCTTCTCTCCACTCTTATCAGCCATTGTATTAGTCACAGTTCCAACAGAAAGAATAAAAGAGTTACACAATTCCACAAGAGCACAACAGACTCACAATAGCAAGGTACACAGGTAGGATGATGGTCTGCTCACTAGCTGCTTGCCAAGATGCACAAATATTGTGTCCTGCCCACGATACTTTGATGCAAATAAAAATACTAGGCTGCTACTCTGTTGCGGCCAGAACTAAATCAAGAAACAAGGAACTTCACACTTCAGCAAACCTCAGATTATTGCCGACAAATACACCAGCCGACGCTCTCACCCACAGCTCCGGGCTCTCTCACGCCGAGCCCCCAAATCCTGGGTTGCAGCGCCGCAAAACCAAGCAAAATCGGCACAAACGAGATGGATTCCACAGGATTAACCCGCTCTTGATACCATATTGAAGATTAATCGAAGCATTTTGAAGGATTTATGGTCTAGGTTAGGAGAGGAGAGAGACTGTAGAGAGAGCTCAATGGGGAAGAAGCTGGATCGATGCCTTCCCGATTCTTCTCTGTTCTTTTCTTTTATCTATTACATTTTGCACTTTAGTCCCTACACTCTTACATAATCAGAGTATTACATATGCACCTACACTAACAGACCCCAATTAAAACACACTATATTTGTGCATGCAAGAAAATATTGGCAAAGAGGTCTCCAATAAACAATTGACAAACTGCATTATTTTTTTCGTCGAATGATCCGACTGTAATTAATAGTGTCATCAAGCAATATATTACATGTCAGGAAATGATTGTAGAATTCCAGTCGGGGCATGGTATCGTGAATTCAAGTGTGGGTTGTGACAATGCACTTATAAAATATATGTCTGTTGCAATTTTTCCATATTGTGGCTAGCTAAGAATTTGTTTATAGAATCTTTCAGTTTGTTTTCATCTTTGAACTATGGTGTTAGAATCCAAAATAACTCAAAGAAAAAGAACATGACGCTTAGGATATGTTAATCTATCAGTCTCATGTACTACTTTAGAACCTAAGTGGAAGGGCGAGAGGCTTCAAGAATAGTTATTTTTCGCAACATGAAGCTTGTATTGTTTAAAAGCTACAAGATATGCAAGAATATCTGCAATCCTTGTGTTCAGTCAAGATGCAAGAATATCTGCACTAGACAATTATAGACAAAAAAAAGTGCCTACGTATACTACCTAAGTAACACCCATACTGCTGACTATATAAACTGTATATACAGCATGTACTATGTAGGGACGTGCTTCCGCTCCTATTGTTTCCGAACATATAGGAATAAGCAAAACCTACACCGCTGTTGATACATTTTGCTCAACCAACATAAGCAGGCCCTGTGAAGCTCGTCAAACACCTTCCACATACTCATTTCTCAGTTAACGTGTCGGAATCATGTGAACATAATTTTTTCTATTAGCTCCTATGCCAGTGTCAATAGATAAATAAAAAGAAGAGATCATTCAAAAAGCCTAATACGAGATAAGCTAAATAGATCATTGAAGAGTTTACTCCTGAAATAAGCGAGAACAGAACTGCTGTTTAGCCAGCAACACAAACCAGACCTTGGCCCAGTGAGTTGTTGGCACTGCTTCGACAGTGGTCTGAATAAATTAACAAAGTCCAACCACCTCTGAACGCATGATAGTTGGTGATTGCCGCGGCTAATTGTTTTGTCCTGAGCAAAGCACCAGATGCTCCTAGCTAGACCGGGACTTGGTCTATAGGCATGAGAGGTGAAAAATAAAAGTTCCACGCCTCAGCCAGGCATCTCGTAGTAAAGTCGTCCAAAGAGCTGGTCAACGAGACCTTAATTTGATCATTGTTTTCTTAGAAGGGCCTTACTTTGTCCTGAATTACCAAATGCAGTTGAACCAGAGATAGCTAATATAAGCAGAACAACGTTATGAGGAGTGGCCATTTTATTTTTCTTAAGATTAATTGCAAAAATCACCCCATAAGTCACTTAGAGTTTGAGATTCACACACATAAGTGTTTTGTTAGCAAATCTCCACCCACCCAACAGGTTTTGTTGCAAAAAACACCCCAATTTGAGCATATTTAATCGAATAAATTCGTTTTTGTTCGTTCGAAATAGTTCATGGTGTTTCTATCAATCTTACAAAATTTTGAAAGTACAATCTCCATACTTGAGAATTTGTAAAAAAAGAAAAAAAAGAATTTTAAGTGTCCCAAAAAGTTTTATATTTTGATATATTTTAATGCAAACAAAATAAACAAGTCATATTTAAAAACTTTGAAAATTTTTAATTAGTTAACTTAGTTTTTTTATGAATGTATATTGGCCAACACATATGAAATCAATTAAATATGCTCAAATTGGGTGATTTTTGCAACAAAACCTTTTGGGTGGGTGGAGATTTGCAACAAAAACACTTATAGGTGGGAATATCAAACTACATGTGACTTATGGGTTGTTTTTGCAATTAAAACCTTTTCTTGTTAATGCAAATCGTGATGCTAATTGAAATGCTCGATGTTGTCTCCTTTTGCGGTATATTCTTTTGCAGTAATTAATTCAATGTGTACGTTGGACGGTGTTTTTTTTACAAAAAAAGTTGTTGCCAGTCTAGAACTCTTTTTCATGTTTCATGAACACTTTTCTAGCAATGTTTTCATGCGAAATGAATCTGCTCCACGTACAGTTGATTTTCTTACAATTTAGAAAGAGTTTCTATATTTTTTTTTTAGTGATGCACTAGTCTAGGTGGAAGAAACAGCAGCGGTGTACTGGCACTAACTCGTGTCCCAGCCGAGTTCATCGTAGAGGCATGGCAAGCTCTGCAGCACATACCTTCCTCGTCCGGTATGCAGCTGGCCAGAAGATGCTCCAGATGTCACGTCATTTACTCGTACTACTCCCGGACTGTCCATCCAGATGAGATACAGAATTGTCTCAGCTCCACAGCCGGATCTCAACCGCGTTCTTGCGCATTTCGTCTGGTCGCTCCATTCTTATGCAAATGGAACATGCGGGCTTTGGGACAACCTTCGCTGCTTCCGTGCTTCGCCTGAAAATGCCGTTATCTCGTGTAAATTAGATCTTGTTAGATACATTCTTGACCGGAATGCAACAATGCAGTTCTTATTCGGATTGGTGCACTGAAATACTGTAGACCCGTAGAAGCTTGCAGCATTGAATCAGCAAGTTCCAATGATGGTCCGGTCGGTCTTTAAGGGAGGCCACCTTGTTCAACAAATCTTGACACGAGAGGAGTCAAATCAAATCATGTTCACCGAACTAAACAAGCAACTGCGGGCCCCTAACATACATGATGATTCTAGAAGAGAGGAGCTACTCTCTGCTTCGCCATCGATCTCTCACTCTTTTGCATTGGTCCGCAAGCCACGGTCCGCAGCGCGTGACGCCCAAGCCAAGCCAAAGACACGGATGCAGAGTTCTCTGTGTTCTGTCCAGGTGCCGCGGCGCCCGGGTGACGTCACAACAGAGCGAAGCGAAGCAAGGGATGCTTCCTCTGATGCCAGAGAGATGAGATCAAGATTCTCCTGGGTGAAGTGCATGGAAGGTCATCGCCCACGTCATTCCGAGTGCTGGTGCGTATTTGCGTCATGTGCTTGAGATGCGTTACAATCAGCGCATAGCATGCAGCATCGTGCGAGAGGTGCCTTTCGCGAGCATACAAACACACGCGCACATGACCATGGTTATCCTTTTATGACTTCAAATGTCCACTGTAAAGCTGCATGTATGGATCTTTCTGGATTGCCACTCGCAAAAAGTCTTGGTCTACACACGTGGTCTTTATCATGTAGTATTTTTCTGTTTCCTCTTGCAAGGCGTTCAGCTTAGGCTAGTAGGGTCTTTCATTTTACACTTTTCAAATATGATATATCAGATTTGTAATTGTATTTTGTGAAATGAAACCACATCTCTCAGTGCACACTTTCATTTTCACAGTTTTTTAGGATAGCTAGACTATTAAATAGATGCATGTGATTGGCTCAAATGGTGGAGAATGAAAAAAAAGATGCTCAATGCACTTTCATTTCACTTTCATTGTCTAGGAAAGAGTGCCAAGTTTCTTTCATTAGGATGAAATGCATAGCTTCTCTCTCTTATTAAAATTCTTGTCATGTCATTATTTTAGATGATGTAGCATCTTAATAAATACTAATGAAATGCCTTTATCACCATAGTTGGTTCTTCCTTCCGGACATAATATTTTTCTAACACAATGCGTGCGAAAGTAAGAGACGGATGACCCATCTTCAGTACAAATCGATGGAACTTTTCGAGAACTCGTCCCGTTGACTTCTGCTTTAAGATGTCAGCTGAGCGATGACTAGTTGTGCAGGTATTAGGCTCTTTAAAAATAGCATATAAATTGAAGAATTAAGCGCAGTTCAACCCATTGAACACGTGCAGAAAAAGTCCAAAGTCCACGCCGACAGGGTTGCCACGATACGGCTGGTCCAAGCGCCACTTCAACTAGACCTGGGCAGAGGCAGAGACAACGGTGCATGTCAGAAGAGTCAGAGCAGCAAAGCAAATGCAACCACCCCCGGCCGATCCTTCCAACCACCGGAGCACGAGCACGCCTGTTGAAAATCTGTTTCGGCCCACTGTTTTGCCCGCGCTGCGAAACCATGGGACGACGGCGCGCCGCACTACCAACGACGACAGCATGAGCTGGTATTAGAGCAAGCCCATCGCGACGATAAGCCAACTGGTGTCAGGTTTTTCAGAAAAAAGTGAGGAGAGAGAAGGGTGGTTGTCGCTCGCAGCTCAGCCGGTCGATTTCTGACGTCCGCTCTCCTCTCTCTCTCTTGCTGCCAGCATCAAGCGGTGGACAGTGAATAAAAAATAGATTTTGAAGTACGGTGAGGAGCCAAAGCGTTAGGAGCATGGGCTGCAGGCTTGTCCCGAGCTGAGACCTGCGCGCATTGGCCTTGCTCTTAGAATTTTCACTGCATTCCGATGCACTGGCTGCACGGACATGACAGATTCATCTATCGATCCGTCATGCTGACCGTTTACCATACTGGTCACCTTATCTCGGCAGCACTAGCCTTTGGACCTTTGCGAGCTTTTACACTTGGAATTTCAAACTTGTGGATTCTTGTGGATTGTAAAAAACTTACCCATGATAATTATATCATTGCCAACCATCGTAAGGAAAAGTAAGTCCGGCAGAAGCTCACACGAAGGAACTGCATACGTGATGTGTTCACTCTTCGTGCATTTTATTTGCATTGTACCATGTCTGATGCCTAAGTTACATTGTACAATATCTGATGCCTAAGTTACAGATGATTCGATATGAGGAATCGTATGAGAACTTGCTTTGTGGAGATAATTGGAGAAAGCAAATAAACCAAAAACTACGACTTTGTCCAATGTACCTAGAAGTTATGTCCAATGTTTGTGTATTATGATGAACTTTCCTATTACAAAATTGGCATATATCATCCACCATGCAATCTTTCAATTTCAAGAGATGTTTCCATCCCAACCTAGTGTATAGAAAGCACATACACCATCTTTAGGAGAAGGGCTCCCTGCCGCAATTACTTTTCATTCACAACATTCACAAAGTTAAAACTGAGCTACCATGTGATTGTGATCGGACATTTTCAGGTAACATATCTGCAACATAGTTTCGTTTCAGAGGACATATCCACAACATTCCCTTTGTTGCTACTGATATCACAAGAACAGCTGTCAGTTCTGTTGCTACCTCGTTACATGCACATATGGATTCAATACTTGCATCCGTGGCAAGCAGAAGATGCAGAAAAAGCATGTATAAACCGATACCATTCCACCCATCCATATTGGGACAACTATGACACACACACATCTCAAACTCAGGACTGAAGCACAATAGGAAACAGTAATGTGCAGGGAGAAACAGATCCCAAACACATCTCAAACTCAGAATATGGATGAAGTAGATCCCAAAGTAGTCAGATAGAAAAGGCCAGGATCCCAGACTAATCAGTTAAAAGCTAGCCTTCTAGTGAAGAAAGTTTATTCCTTTGGAAACAAGATGTCGTGGTACATTGCAGCTAAAAAACAGAAGTCCACCTGATATATATGCTGCTGCATTTCTTAAAGTCCTCAATAGTGCACCATGTCAGCGATCAGTTAACCAGCTCTTCATAAATACACCGAGCTTCAATTAGTTCTCAAATTTTCACTGAATAATTTGTCCAAAATACAAATCACCGCATCAGATTGTCATCTGGGAAATCAAATGACCAATAGCAGATCCTGCTAGGAAGTCAGACGCTCAACAGATAAGTTTGACAGCTTCAGTTCCAGAAACAAGTGTATCTTCCACGAATGGAACAGTCTTCCATACTTTCAATCCTAGCGGCAGTTGGCCATTTCCAGAACCTGCAACATGCACCAGCAATGAATGACTCAAAGAACAAGGTGAAAAGCTGTTGTCCACAAAATTGATATGCAAAGTGCAAACCTGAAGCCCTTGAGTCATCCCCTATACATGCTGCCATGTAATGAGAACTGTTTAGTTCTGCAAGTGCAAACTGCCAATCCTCCGACAGACCGTCACAGCTAGAGTTGGAATCCTGGACAGTGAGAAAGGAAAAAAATATTAAATCAGGTGCTTCCAAAGTTACAATAAGAATCCTTGTTAAGTTGCTTCTTTGGAATTTAATGATGATCAGTTCCAAATTAATCAATCAAAGCCGATTCGGCGCCCAATGGTGCGCATGCCCTGAACATCACAGCTGAATGTTGACACTACGTCGAGATGCACGCTAACTGTGATGCGTACTAACTCTGACATGCAGTTTCAGTGGACATGCAGTTCCTTGTGTCAGGCAACGTGCGAGGTAGTGCAGCCCCAGGGGGTCTGGGAGCCCTCCATGCCCATCCATGGAGGCCGACCTGAGTTCCATGAGGCATGAGCGACGAGCTCACGCGGTGCAGGGCAGCGGCAGCGGAGGAGAAGAGAGCGGTGGGGTGGAGCAGCGTGCGGCGGAGGCAGGACAGCGAGCAGCGACGGCGGAGGCAGGACAGCGCGCAGCAGGCGGTGGCAGCTGAGAAGTGCAGCGCATGGAGAAGGGTGGCCCCTGCGGGATGCATCAAACGAGCACTCGAGCAAGATGCGGGGCGGACAGAGGTAGAGGCGGTAGTGCAGAGGAACCATATGTCGGTTCCAGATGTGGGAACATGGCTGCAGAACCTGAGGATATCACTGGCAAAGGCACCATGTGGATGGCCCAGAGGTGCAGGCTAATGGTGTTATGCCCGGTTCCTGCGCAGCGGAGATCAGCGGCTTGGATGTTGAGGGCACGGTCGCGTGCTCCACTGGGCGCCGGTGAATTTTCCATTAATCAATTCTATAGATGCACAAGTACACTTAAATCACTTTGGGCCAAATGCAAATAATACAGATTTACTTGCTAGTATCGTTCTAGTCCCCACCCATCTCACATCAGAACTTAACTACGCACCTTTGGGCCAAAGGCAAATAATACAGATTTACTTGACAATACTGTCCCACGTATCTCACAATTTGGAAGACACCCAATCCAAATTGGATGATGAACAAAGAAGCACCTCAATCCCACTAGAAACTCACCACACTGTACCAATTTGAGGCTTGGCTGTTCATGACCTCTTCTCCCCTGTAACTTACCCTAATCGCCCAATGTCTATTAGGGGAAGTATCTCCAGAGAGCCCAGAAACAAAAACGTTTTGCAATATTTTGCTACCCAAAAAAATTTATGTCAATAACTTTATGTAGGAGAGCCCCTCCACATGTGGCATATATTGAGGATGACAATAACAGAATATGGAAAAATGCATACCACGGAAATTCGAATTCCGTTTTTTGCTGACAACATGATGGAAAACTTGTTGAATGGAGCACCTGAAAACCCTCTTCCAAGAGCCTTTACGTATGCTTCCTACAATATAAAAAACAAATATTAGATAATTCACATAAGTAGTGTCATTTCACAAAATCATTATTGCTAGTCTCAGCTAATGTGGAGAATGTGACAAAGGCATCAGATATAAGATTAAAATGAATTAGATCAGAGTCAAGTGAGGAGTTTATAGGTCCTTGACTAATGATTTATTTATCTATGTAGGAGTTATTTGTCACATGCACATCCGTATGACCCTCACATCTCCTTGAATCAGATCCATCCAAACCTCATTCAATAGCTCACATCAACAGTTCCTACCTTACCATAAAAATATTATCGCCCTAAATTCTTGTGTTTCTTGAATAAATGGCTATGAAGCTAGACATAGCACGATTCAAGTAGTAGGCAGCTGATTCAGTTAAGAATCCATATATTTGGAAGTGTTGGAGTGTGTTTGGCCCATGTATAGAGGCCCATCTAGAGGCCCATGTCTAGAAGATATATGTATCACCCTTCTAGGGTTTGAGGTGCAATAGAGACAATTTCCCCCCCCCCTACCCGCGGCCGCCGCCGCCCATGGCCGGCTGCTGGCCGCCGGCGACCTCCCCTCCTCCCTCCTCCCTCTTTCCCCTCTCCTACGCGGCTGCGTTGACCGCCGCCGCCGTGCTGCAGACCCCCGCGG
>LAPY01000890.1:2726-17735 GCA_000970635.1 Eragrostis tef | reverse complement strand
CAAGGAAAGAGAGGGCCGTACTTCCGGGAATGGAGCGGCGGCGGCGGCGGGAGCGAGGCGAAGAGGCGCCCGCCGGCGACCCCCGGGGTCCGGGGCGCAGGAGGAGGCTGCGGCGGCGGCGGGAGAGGCATCGCACGGCGGAGAAGCAGGCGGTGGCGCATGCGGGCGTCCGCCTCCGCGCCGTGGGGACTGGTTTAATAGCGTGCGTGCAGTGTAGGTGGGTCGATGGAAACGGGGCGCCAGCCGCCCGGTCGGCGCAGTGACGGCGAAACCAATGTGCGGGGTCTTGGGCCTGGGGCAGCCGTTACGCACGAGCGCAAGCAAAACAGCCTCCGTGTGATTCAAAAAAATAAAAATAAAATAAAAAAATAAATAAAACTAGCCTCCGTGTCCTATCACAAAAGTACAATATGAAACTGAAACCCATATACACTTCATGTCGATTCCAAAAAAAAAATCAAATAGATAATACTTTCAAATCAATTAAGAAAACGTTTCTTGACAATTTCAAACTCAATAGATAATATGTTTCAAATCAATTTAGAAAAGCTTCAAACAATTCCAAATAGTTTCAAGGTCAATTTCATATGGTTTCTAGTCAATTTTATATGGTTCCTAGTCAATTTTCAAAAATTCAAGTAAATTTCAAGTGGTTCGAGTAGTTTTAAATCAAATATGCTTCACGTACGACAACCATTTTTGTTGTTATCATAAGGTCGGATGATGCTTGTGTGCTCCTGACTTGCTAATCATTGATTGTTGATTGAAAATATGTGCTGGCCGTACGGACGAGTCGAATGATACAGCCTTACAAGCAGCATTCATTTCAAATAGTTTCAACTCGGATTAAAAAGTTTCAACTAAAAAACAAAATGGAAAAAACTAGGATTTGGGAGCACCTTCCCGCTTCGGCGGGTCACGGGCGACTTAGAGGAGAGCGACAGTGGAAGCTGATCCTCGACGGCGTGCACAACGATAACGCATGGCCGTCGGCGGGCGGTGCGCTTGGGAGTGGGATCAGCTGTTTGGTTGGAAATGGAAAGAAAGTATTCACGAGCAAAAGAAGAATCTCAGTTGGTTTGCCCCAGATTTGTTATTTCATTTATTCATTACTTTTGTTTCTTGATGAATAATGATGAATAATCCTAGGATTTATCATTTATAGCTCTCAAATCTTAGAGCTATATTTTCACGGTTGATCTGTTTTGAATAGATCTTGTTCTGGACAAGCTAGCGTAAGTCATCTTGCGAATACAATGACAATATGAAGTTGTTAAAAAAAACGATATGAGGTTATCGCCAATATTATGAACCGTTGTTTTAAAAAATAATTTCATTTACAAGCCATTGCTAATAAAAGAATATTTCTCATCAAAAATATTTACGAACACACAAGTTAGCTCCATCTACGAGTTTGCTAGTTTAACTAAGGGCTTGAAAAACTACGTTGTTTGGACAATTTTCACTTATGGTGTTCAATATTTGAACTAAGAATTGTACAACCTTATTGAATATTAATATCTTTATGAAACTACATTGTTTGCAATACAAATTTGCAAAGAAACAATATAGTTCAATTTATCAAATACACTTAACTAAAGAAATAGTTACTAGCTAAATTAAATAATTAACGGTAACATGACCTAGTTTGGGAAGCCTCCAGATGTCGATACCAGATTATACCCTTTTATTATAAAAGTTTTATTTTTTTAAGAAAATCAACGTAGCCAACTAGCCAATCACGCCTCTAATCCCACGTCACGTGCTTGTGGGCCCACTCCGTCAAAGTCCGGTGGGCCGCGTCTCTCCCTCCCCAGATCTCTCCCCTTCTGTCTCACTGATGTGCTGGCCCCACCTTACCGTTGCCGGCCTGCCTCCCCAACCCACACCACAGTGACCACACGACCTCGTCCATCTTCTCTCTTCCCCCACTTCCCCTCGCCACCTTTTCAAATCGCTGCTTCACTCGTCGCCGATTCAATTCGTCACCGTCCACCCGTCAGCCTCGTTTTCCCCACCAGATCTCCGTCCTCTCGCTCTCCTCCGGATGTCGTCGCGCTTCGATCTCCGGGTAAAGCCCTATCCCCTCGGAATCCCCAGATCCGCGGCCCGCGCATCCTCGCCGCCTCCGCTCACTGACCTCGTTCCGTTCCAATGCAGGCCTCGTCGCAGCATCTGCAGCCGCCACCGTCTCTCTCCGGCATGAGGTGAGGCCGCTTTTCCGTCTTCCTCGCGCGCGTCGTGGAGTTTGTTCGTTTCGAGGTGGCTTGGCTCTGACGGCCTCGGATTGTGTGCGTGCGTGTGTGGCTTCGTCTGCAGCGATGGTGGCGGAGGCGGGGGCGCGTTCGCGAACGCGGGGAACCTGGAGCACTGCGCCAAGTACCTCAACCAGACGCTCGTCACCTTCGGATTCCCGGCCTCGCTCGACCTCTTCGCCACCGATCCGGTCCGCTCCCCCTCTGCCTTGCCTCCCGCTTACGCATTTCGGTTGCTCTGCTTTGTTTACTTCTGATTGTCGCGGGTTTCAGCTTTTTCTGTGGTTTAGGTGGCCTGATTTTTATAGCAAATTCCCGAGGCCAACGTGTTGAATTCTCTGGAATTTCACATTTGTCCGTTTTGCTAGATAATAACTGCTTTATGTTCCTTTTACCTTTAGCAGACTAGCAATATTATTTTCGTATACTCCCTGTTTTGTTCAGGAAATTAGCTCCATGTTTTTTTTCTTTAGTCAAATGTAATTCCTCTGTTTTATGGTTCAGTTTTTCTACCACCAAGCACACACCTCAAAATTTGATCAAAAAAAAGCACACACCTCAAAATTCAAAATGTGATGTCCTCTACACATTGATGGGACAACATATGTCGTAATTTGGACATCAACCAACGAAGCAAAGTGCCAATAGTTCCAAGTGTTTTTTCTCTTAAAATCTATGGTTCCATTGCACAGGTTTCAATCGCCAGGACATGCAACTGCATCTATGCCCTGCTGCAGCAGCGGCAGAGGGACATTGAGTTCAGGGAGTCTACTAATGATCTGCGGCAGCGGTGAGCCTTTCCTCCGCCACTTCTTTCATTTATGCTTCAGGGCACAATTGAAGTGTGCTTAGTTAGGACGTCTTCTTCAGATCTGGATGGTAGCTCAGATAAGTGACACAGGACAGTGCATGGCATTGGTTGGTAGCCATGAATGCTGGGTTTGCCTCTCAGATGACAACAATATGGTCATTCATGTTTGCTTTTATGACCTTGAACATGGTTATGACCGCTAGTGTCGTCACTTTGTCAAATTAATAATGGTGATTCTATAAATTAGGACCACATGATGAAAGCTGAAAAAATGCCTGATCCATGAATTGCATGTTATCAATCATTGCCGAAGTTTTGTTTCTAGACTCTTAAGTGGAAAGTCATGCGAAAATAAAGTGAACTATTGTTACTTGTGCTACCAAGTAACTATAAGTTAGCCCTTCATTTATTAGTACCACAAAGATAATCTTGCGAGTGCAGTTGTTCAGCAATGTACTAGTCAACGCTAGCCCTTAATTCATTTCATACTGATGTAAAGTACAAACCAATACCTTATCTCAGACATAGTTAGATGATGCTAGACTGTATTGAATTGAGTTTGTTTAGGTCTATTGCTGTGTTTAATTTTGATCTTGCTTACCTGAGAACTTTGATCTACATTGTGCAAGACTACCTTTGAATCAATCAATACTTGAACGAAATGCTGTTGTCCTTGACATCACACTACCACAGGTTTTCTTTTCCTGACAGTACCACTTTCTTCTCTGAGGCAACTGAGTCACAGCCATTGTAATTTTAGTGCTTGTATCTCCTATTTGTCTGATATAGCGTGCTGGTGGTGTTGAATGTGTACTATCTTCTGGTTTGGTGCAACTAACAACTACATGAGTTGTTCCATTTATCATCATTAGTTGCATCTGCATAGTACTAACGGTTCAGTGTCTGTCCCTTCACACTGGTTATGTGCCGTAGGGCATTGCTTTGCCATTTATGTCAGTATTAGAGCTACATGCCTACATATACATTAGAATTGTTGTCTCTCTCTTTTTTACCCATATGTTTTGTCAATTTTTGGAGCGCTTGAACAAAAGCTGTGATCGGCTTCAAACCGTCGTACATTCCTGCCATCCAGGGTGGCAACATTGATGCAACTGATTGCAGCATTTGGAAGAATTTGCCAAATGCTGCTTCAACTAACTATGAGATATATTGGTTATGCTTGACCTGACTCATGGTACACAATCTTCAGTATGCAGTCTGATATTTCAAGACTAGAAGCCAAGATTGAAAGGATGGATGCTCAATTAGCAGCAAAAGATAGAGAGCTAGCCACTCTTACTCGAACGGTATGTTGACCTCCTTTGTGGATGCTTGACTACTGTTGGAGATTGGAATTCTAAACTTCTTTTGAATTACCAGGAGGCCAAAAGTACTGCAGCTTTGAAAGCTCAGATTGATAAATTGCAGCAGGAACGTGATGAATTTCAGAAAATGGTTATAGGGAATCAGGTTAGATTGCCATAATTTACTCCTTTTCTTTGAATATCACTTTCGTTTGTTTCCTTTTGTTATGGGGAATGGCAACAATCTTTGGTGATAGGATGACTGGACCCATTCTGATATGCTGTCTTTCTTTTGCAAGCAAGTACGGACCCAACAATTACATGAAATGAAGAAGAGGGAGAAGGAATACATAAAACTGCAGGTGAGTGTTTCTACTTTTAAAAAATGGTGCTGCAACAGACATAGCATAGCCATCTGGAATCCAGATAGTCAGTTAGGACCTTAGGGGTGGTGGGAGCTGGTCCTTTCTTAGTCTTTCCTTTCTCATTATGTTGGCACATAATGCTGTAAAGACTTTGTACCACCCTTTTTTTGGAAAGGAGGTGGGACTCCCTGTTTCAAGAAAGGGGGAAAATTAGCAAATTGATGAAATCTGTGGGATAACCGGTGGGTGTTTCTCTTCCTTTTTTCAGGAGAAGTTAAACCAAGTGTTGATGGAGAAGAAAAAGGAATCATCTCGTTCAGGAATGGAAATAATGAACTTGCTGCAGGTGATGTGCTTACGAATCTTCTTGGCTGATATTCACGTTAGTACCTTGTTAAGAGGCTTTTATTTGATGATCCGGTTGCTTAATTTTACAGAAAGAAGGGCGGCAACGGGGAACGTGGACCGGAAAAAAGAATGACAACGATTTCTATAAAATGATTGTAAGGAGTAATGCAATTTTGAGGTGCAGACCTGATTGAATATATTCTTAGTATATTGCGTGCACATTCAGGCTGATGCATATGAGGTGAAGAAACAAGAACTCATGCAAGAGAATGCTGATTTACGGGGAATGTTGCGTTCAATGCAGGTAATAGGAATGTAGCATTACACATTTGACTCCTGCTTTAGTTTGCAATGACTATTGATATATGTTGGGATTCCATATTGTTTCTTGCATATTGCTCATATTTTCAATGTTCTTCAAATAAATTTCCATATAGAAAGGTTGGCCAACCTATTGTATATTTAGTGATCACAGAACGACAGATTCAGCATGACGTAAAATTATAAATCGAAGGATATTTTTCTGAAAGATACGAATTTTAGTTAGAAATTATCGCAAACAATGTATTTAAGAAGCATTACTTTTTCCGTTGCAAGTGAAGCCTGGCTGTTTGAATATGCAACAGAAAAGTCATGATCCTTAAATCTGTACTTTTTGTGAAAATTTTGTCGCTGAACCAGTAGTTCTCTGATCAGGTCTCTTAGTTATGTAGTTCTGTGATAGTTTGATTAATCTACTAGTAGTTTTGCAGAACTCACGCATTCTTTTGGTATCTATTACATATTCATTAGTATTATACTTAGTTTGTTGACAAGCCTGGAAACAGATTTAGCAGTCTTGTAGTTTTACCTTTTTGTACAATGCTGTTGTGCTGTTATTTTATGAGGGAAAAAACTGGGGTAACATTAATTCAGTAGTAATCATGTATCTGCTTATAAAGTATTGAATGCTTTGTTAATCTGAGTGAAATTTTTTTATTTCAGATGGACATGCGTGAATTCCTCAATGCTCCAAATGGACCGTCACAAACTACTGTGAACGCCAATGGAAAAAAGGATGGGGGTTCTCCGCAGTCCCCACTTGGTGGGAAGACGGTATGTATGATCAAAATTCTGTTTTTATTTCTGTTAGTTTTATCCTTTTGAATTCACATGGTTCACTGTCGTTTATCAAATCACAATGCTTTCTCATGTTAGATATATTTTGCTATATTGGAGTCATGTAATGAATTATGAATCTTGTTTCATTGTGCTTCCAGCCTACCCCAACTTGCTTTGGGACTTCAAATCACAATGCTTTCTCATGTTAGATATATTTTGCTATATTGGAGTCATGTAATGAATTATGAATCTTATTTCATTGTGCTTCCACCTGGCAGGATGTCTTTGACTTGCCGTTTCACATGGCTAGAGATCAGATAGAAGAGAGTTTGCGCACAAAGATGGCTTCAATAAAGGTACATCTGGACTAGGACTGATATCTCTTTATCTTAATATCTTACAACTAGTGTCTTCAATAACAGTAGTATGTGCTTAGTTAACGCATTCCTGATTATTACACAGGCACGAATGACTCAACTTCAAGATGCTCAGAAAGGTGCTGAAGTGACCTCAGAAGCTACCGACCGCGAGCTTGAGCTTGAAGCTCAACTGGTTGAAGCTAGAAGCATAATCCAAGAGCAGGTTTGTGGTTCTTTTATTACCACTTTTGGTGTGACCATGATCTTGTACATTTTACCCCCTCCCGGGATTTGTGGTCATTCAGACCAAAGAAATGAAGTAGAAAACAGCTAACTAGCACTGTCCGAACAACATCACTTCAAATACAGATGGAGTAGACGATAATGGATTCTTGGCTAACTTCCCATGCTTAAATTTTGTTGCCAATATCTGCGGTCTGAAGCGCTTTTTGCTGTTTTGCATGTAGCTTTGACAATTAGTAATTAAACTCCTGACTAACATACATCTGGAGAGTGGATTTGCAGGCATCTATCATGTCGAAGCACTTCACCAAGTCGGATAAACCAAGGTGATTTGATATATATTGTTTTGCTAATCTTCTGTTCACCCCAACAAAATATCCTTCAGTTTACTGACTATGCAACGGCAGGCGGCTAAGCGGCCTGGATAGCGAGTGCGAGGCATCGACAGAGGTGTAAAACATGTCTGTAGCAGGGAATTTCGGTTTTGGCAAGGCATGTCATGTGAGGCACCTTTTGTTAGCATAAGCACTTGAGGTATGGAGCAGGATAATGTCGTCCTGCCACGGTAGCCCAGAGTCTAGGCGCTGTCTATGCAGTATGTCAGTGCAGGAGCATCTCCTCCGGCATGGCTAACCTGGCCACCTCATAGTTTACATGTAGCGTAAATGTAACCCTACCGTATGAAAAAGGACAGTTTAGGTACCTTAGATCCCTGTAAAAATATCATAAGAGGCCTTCTGGACTTTACAGGAGTGTGGTTGACTGGTTGTCATGTCATTTTGTGTATTTTTTCAGTAGTGATTAGTCTTCAGAATGTGCATTACAGTTCATAATTTGAACTGCAGTTAGCCTCTTGTCCATGATATGACGCGGTCTCCCATTGGTGCATTTCTTACCTTTGGCGACTGTGACGTTGCTGCCGTACCAATGTGAGTATAAATCTGGTGGAAAAAATGTAGTTACGTATTACAAAAATGGAAATTGAGCTTGTTTGAGTTGGTTAGGTGGTGGAGGTTGTTAGTCCTCATACTTAGGTTCAACTCCTCATACTTTTGAATTTAGATACCTATTTGATCTTTTTTTTAAAAGAAAAAACCGTCTAGCACTTCTTAATTTGGATTTTTTTTGTGATTACGAAAATCGGACATCACTGTGTATGTCAATTCACACACTGTTCGCTGAATGGAGATCTAATTTACGATCTGAGAACGTGGGACTGCGAGCTTGACAGTTCCGAGAATCGTCGGTGTCTGATATTTTTCCCAGTTCCTGTAATCGTTGAACGTGCATGCATGTGATTTCAGGGCCACGTACAAATGGTTTTGGGAGCGAAACCATCAAAACGATGTAATGGATAATAGATTTGTCGTTTTGTTGCATGTACGAATCACGTTCCGATGACCCATGCGGAAGCTGACTGGACCGGCGTGTGACAGCGTACCAAATAATATTGTATTTTCTTTGTGAGGGAAAATAATGTCATATCATTTTCTCCATATACGGACAACACAATAATGATTCCTCCTTCAGTGTTGTCCTATATATATGCCATCCTCATCTGGCAGACAGATGACAGTATGAGATCAAGCTCCAACTTTTAAAGGACAAAAAATGAAACAAAAGAAATTATCTCTAAAATTCAGTGTGTGTGTGTGAGAGAGAGAGAGAGAGAGTTTTCTGGTACTTTATGATACTTTAGAAGTTTTGGATTGTGTTCTTCTTAATAACCAAAGAACAAATACGCTCTTTTTTTTTACATTATACTGGATCTTGATGAAATGGTAGGAGCAAAGAGTGGCGATGTGGTGTCTCTTCTGTTAAATTCTAAATCTTTAACACATCTTATTCTGTCATTCGGGACTATTTCTTTAAGACATCTTAACATATTTCTGTCTTTTGGTACTCATGGAGAGGTGCATAAACATAATTATTAATAATATTAAAAAGAACCGGGCAAGGGTCCGGTAGATGAACGAAACTGGCAACCATTCACCACTCGCCTTAGCCTAAGGAATGATAAAATACAATTCTATCACCAAAATGAACTCAATAAAGCAATCACTTTCAAGACAGTGGAATGTATAAACTTCTTGCTTTTAATACAACCATAGCAACTAGGAGTCTAGGACCAAGGAAATGGTACAGATTAAATGTTGATAGGTACACCGATTGATTTAAAAGCAAGAAGTTGTGTCCACGGCTGTAATGATACATATTAGATGTTGATAGATTCACAAATCCGATTCAAGTAAAGGCCTGTTTGGCATGGCTCTGAGATCCGTGCAGGAGTTGGAGTTTGTAAAATAGATTAAAATATTTTAGTTTATTAGTTTTAATCTCAAATAAATAAAAATGACTCACCAAAATATCCTTAATTTATTTACAGCTCCAATTCCAAGAATTTCTGGAGCTAGCTATGAGCAGCTTTAATAACTCTAAGAAATTTTCTAGAGTTGGAGAAATGCCAAACATCCCTAAGTTGTAGTTCCGGAAAAGTTAACTTATTCCCCCGAAAAAAGAAAAAGAAATGTTAAGTTATTTTTAGAATAAGTTATGATCAAAGTTATATATTGGAGAAATAAGTCAATGTCCTAAACATGAAGTAAAAGGAACTTAAGTAACATGCATAATAGTGATTTAATCTCACTCATACTTTTTTTTAGGATTCTCATTCAAGAAATTGTTCATTCTACTATGGATTTTGATGCCAACAATAAAATTTATGCCTTGCTCCCTATGCCTCCTTGTTTCTTTCTAATCACTGTTGGGAAATGATTTTGTTGCATTAACTAAATATGGTGATGCGCTCAATTAAACCTGATTTCTATATATGTTTTAGTATGAAGTTTTTGTGTACAGTTTCTCGAAAACTATTTACATCATCAACATATAACAACACCAAATTCCTAAACACATACTTCGAAATTATACATGCTAATTCTTACAAACCATTTTCTTTCCCTAGTTGGTACCAAATATCTACGCCGCAATTTCATAATATATGCAGTTTTGGATATGTACCAAATGCAAGATATTTTTTATGCATCTAGACAGGCATTTGTCCATATACATAAGAAATATTATTAATCTAGATATTCAAAAACATGGTGTGAACTATCATATATTTTGAAATGTGTGGAGTAAGATTTAGCAACCCAACAACCCCAACCAACTTATCTGCACCTGTCCTCTTCCCGGTCCACAACCACAATTCCTGCAAAACTCCAGATTTTCTTTCACAAAAGGCTCGTCGGAGAGAGCGAGAGAGTGCGTGCTCGAGAGAGTGAAATATTTGCAGAATTGCAGATATATATCCGCAGAGGCAGGGAAGGTGAGGTGAGGCGAAGGGTAGAGGAGAGCAGAGGAGGGGGGAGAGCACAGCCCACCTCCCATTCCCGTCGCCCCTATCCTATGGATAGAGCCGCCGCGACAGCCGTAGACATCCTCGTCATGATCCCATCACCATCGCCACCGCCTTTGTAGCACCGCCTCCTCATCCACCCGCCTCCTGTTTCTTGGCCCCCGGCTCCGTGAACTGGATTGGATCTCCGTCCGCCCGTATCGTGGAGAAGCGATGGCCGAAATGGCCGTGAGAGTCGCCGCCGGGACGCTCCGACTGTGCGCCGGCGTGTCGCAGGCGGTGCCGGCTGGACGCGGGGTTGCGGGTCTGGTCAACTGGCGGCCTGTTGCGCCGGCGCCGTCCGCTAATCTAAGGTGAGGGGATTGGCCAACGTTCCGCGCCCCCCACCCCCTCCTTATCTTTGATTGGTTACATTAGATTTCGAGCTGTTGGTTAGCCTTTTAGTTAATTTACAATGGTTAAGGTTTGAGCTTTTAGAATCTGAGTATCTTACGCTTTTGGAAATGTTATTTGTACATAGTCTAGTTGATTCATTTATTCTGTTCGAGTTGCAGTATATACTTCCTATTGGTCTAGCGAATCAGAAAGAGTTGTAGCGCTTCTCAGGGTCATATTCTGGTTGCTTGGATGGCATTTAGCTATCTGGAGGTCCTAGTTAGTGATGCCATGAGTGCGCTCAGCCGGCTGCCACTGATACGCCTGTGAGCTATTCGGTGTATGACTGACGGATGCTTCGTCTTCATTTCGCTGTTGGAACAGAGCAAAGAAATTTCATCACCTGATGTTCAAACCTTTAGAAATTACCGTCTAGTTTTTTCAAAGTATGTAGAGTATCAACCTAGTTGAACATATTTTCATTCCTGTGGTCTAAGAAAAAGGACTTGTTGAATTTGCTCTTACATGGGAGTGCTATAGTTGTGACTCTGCAGTGCAGTGATGTTGGTACTACATATCGTCATTTTCTTATTTTATTGCTTACAAAGTCATAATCTTTCTATTTGGAACTCTTCCTGACTTCCAGTATCCTTCTCATTCATTCTGCAGCTTTTACAATTGATATTTTCCTCTCTTTCTCTAGATTGTCCTCTCCAGCTGTGAGGGTTCCTAGGGCTGCTTCCCCTGCGGCTGTTGAGGTACAAAGCATAGCTTACAAAAAAACACTGGATGAACTTGCATGTTCAACTGCATATACTTTGGTTAGCAGGATGGGAGCAACACTGATACAGACCCTATCCCAAAAGTTATAATAGATCAAGACTCAGATCCGGATGCAACCATTGTAGAAATAACCTTGGGTGACCGTCTTGGTGATCTTCTTGACACAGTATGTTCACATTTAAGTTCTCAAAGTACTTTGACCACTAGTGATCCAAATCTCATTAATATTTCTCCTATTATAGATTTACATAAAATATGCTGACTACATGTGCTTTGTTTAATTTCAGATGAGTGCACTGAAGGGCTTAGGGCTCAATGTCGTCAAAGCTAGTGTCTGCCTTGATGCTTCAGGCAAGCATAACAAGTTTGCTATAACAAAATTGTAAGTAAACCTCCTTTTTGTAGCTATTTCATCAGATATGTAAAACCTGACACGGCGAATATCTTATCTAAGTTAATCTTTTAATTCATCAGAATATGACATTTTTGTTTATTGTACCTTCTGCATTTATCAGTTCTTGCGTAGAATGAGTGACCGGAATACTCTACAGGTCCACTGGCCGCAAAATTGATGACCCAGAGTTGTTAGAAGCGGTACGACTGACGATTATTAATAACATGTTACAGTATCATCCGGTAACTACCTACAGCTTTATATTTTCATTCTTTGCTTTGCTGAATGTAAACTTTGCTGACCAAATCGTTTGTGTTGTTTTCTACAAGGAATCTAGCAGTAAATTAGCAATGGGCGCTACTTTTGGGCCAGAAGCGCCTACTGAACAGGTAGTTGACTAAATTCATCATGAGTCTGTGACTCGCACATTTTTAGTGCTTACAATGCGGAAGAATAGGAACATGAAAAAATCATAAGAGAGCTTGATGTATCTATGGGCATGCTTTCTAACTTTCAATTTGTTAAATCTATTTATGTAAAATTTATTATGCTA
Source organism: Eragrostis tef (assembly GCA_000970635.1). Lineage (NCBI taxonomy): Eukaryota > Viridiplantae > Streptophyta > Magnoliopsida > Poales > Poaceae > Eragrostis > Eragrostis tef. Next base: position 5,483 of record LAPY01000890.1, on the reverse strand, counting down.
AAACTTGGACTTGGCATATGTTGTATCATATATTTTTTATTGGAGCAAAATTGAGTGGACTTCCACATGCTATTATGGCCATGAAGTTGCTGCTTGGTATAGTGTAAGATTTACATCTCTATTTTGATGTGCTGTAGATTTGTAGACCTTACATGTCTATTGTTTACTTTTAAATTGGCAGGTTGATTTGGACATAGCAACCCACATAGATATTTATGATGACGGGTCTGAAAGAAGGTAAACTGTCTGACATACCTGGTGCAGTGTTCTTTAATTTGTATAGATAATTACGTTATTTTGTCACCATCCAAATACATATATAGTATTGAACTATAATCAACTAAGAATGGACTATGATGCAACAGCAGGATTAAGTTGTACAGAAAATCTCTGACCCAGGATTAAGTTTTCATTTATGCATTTTACCATCTCAGATGACTATGAACAGATAATAATTGTTTCAAGAATATTAATAGAAAGAAGTACATAGCCCATATCTGTTCATTAATCTCTGCTTGCTTGACCCATTCAAGTTATCTTATCAATGGAAATGTTTCAATTATTTGAAATGGTCTACTTTGTAAGATCAGTTTGATTTGATATCCTATACTGTTGCTTTCAGCTTACTTGTTGTGGAAACAGCTGACCGTCCAGGGTTGCTGATTGATCTTGTCAAGATCATCTCAGACATCAACGTCAATGTGCAATCTGGGGAGTTTGACACTGAGGTGAAACTAGTTATTCCAAGTGCTTTCCATGGGAAACTATTCTTCTCCTGAGTCCTGACAATTTTGGATCTTGTAGGGGCTATTGGCTAAAGCAAAATTCCATGTCAGTTACAGGGGCAGGGCGTTGAGCAAGGCTTTGCAAGAGGTAATAGCTTGCGCTATTCCTTCGTTGGGTACCTGATGCTCATCAAGCTCATAGGAATAGGTTTTTCGCCCTTGTTCTAATAAATCTTGTCTCGGCAGGTTATAGTTAATAGCTTGCGCTATTCCTTGAGAAGGCCGACAACTGACGAGGACAGCTATTAGACAGATCACCATGAAGTCCCCCAAACTTTCAATTTCAGTAAATGAAATAAATTGGATTCACGTGAATCTGGATACCGGCAGCAAGTTGTTAAAGTACACGATAATTTCTTAAAGACGGAGGTGGTATACTGGATCTTATGAGGCAACACCGATTTAACAATTTTTCATTCGAAGGCATGCCATCTGCTGTATTGATTGCAGAAGCCTTCCAGGTTTATGCACAAATCCGATTCTTAAACATGTATTACATGATTAGTTTCCTACCTGGGATGCATGTCTGGTAATAAATAAGATGGAAAATTGTGGGCCCATCATCCAAAGTTTGGATGGAACAATGTGTTTGTACTGTACACCCTATTGTCTAATTTATGCAGTTACAAATACTAATATTTGACTAGTCCGAAGGTTTGGCACCTCCATCTTGTGGCTAATAGTCAGATTATATATTTGTAATTATATTATTCTTTTGTTCTATTTCATAATCTTGGACATATACAAATGCATTATACAAAACGCAAACAAGTTCAATAAATTTTAACAAATTTCGACCTCATTTCCATCTTGGAGGATAAGTCGTTTTAGTGCCCCTTTATATTTCAGTATGATGTTTAGTCATATCTTCAGTATGATTTGCTATGCTAAATCAAAGGGCCAAGGGCCAGCTTTTATACTCAGATTGCAGAATCTGTTCCTGAAAATTTTGAAATTCAGAAATCCCTTCAAAGCTAGCTTTTGTCAGATTACGACACATGTAGGCCTGCACTAATTGTGTGAAGCTGGATTGTAGAATCCTGACCTACCAACAGCCATCAACTTTTGAACTTTTAGAATTTACAAACTAGGATTCCACGATCTACAATCCAAAAGCTGAAACAAGGGGGGTCTTAGGTAGACACTGCTAATTTGCGGATGATGGATAATGCTAAATAGAGGATCTACTTCTATATAAAAAGGACTAATTAACTCTGTGGACCAGAACAAAAGTTTCCAATGTACTTACTAAGAAATGTCTCAAATTAAGCTTGGCTATGGTTTGTTACATGGGCGACATGACCAAGCAAGTTTTTTATAATGATTTTAGTTAGTTTCTGAAAAATACTGCCACAATTCAAATTCACGGCTGAAATTTTTGTACCAAACTTCCAGAACCCACGACCCTAAGCCTCTGAAGATATGCCCAAATTCAGGGCTGCAGTTTGTTGGAAACAAAATTTGAGCTGATGCCATTGCTGGTTCAATCCCAGTTCCTGTCCTAATAACTTGGGACGTACAACAATGCTGCCCGCGTGTTCAAGCTTGCTGAATAATTCATTACACATCCAGTTGTAACACAAATTACGTAAAAACACATGAACAAACTATACAGCATGACAATAAGAGAGAGAAGCATCGTCCATTTATTTGATCCGTTGTTGGAACTAAGGCATATGCAGGCCTGCCTACTAACTACTACTCAGTCGGGTAGGAAGGCTCCATGGCGAGGCCACACATGCCCTTCTTGTCGGAAATGTGTCCTTCTCCATTCTCAAGAAGCCATTCTCTCCCCACGTGGTTCTTCATCAGCCAGTACTTGGTGCCGTCGCCGGCCACCCCATACCCAACGGCCGCGATCCCGTGGTCCAGGTCGGTGCCGCACGAGCCGGTCATGACGCCGCCCTTGTAGAACTGGAACGTCATGTCGCCGCCGTCCACCGCCACGGAGACCGGCTGGGTGGGCCCGGCC
>LAPY01000889.1:102003-112161 GCA_000970635.1 Eragrostis tef | reverse complement strand
AGTAATTATGTAAATCTTAGGATACAATATTTTATTAAAAATGATGATGAAAATTCATGATATGTTTTTCTGACATACATTGGGATGTTCACTACATCCATGTAATATTCTAAATTAAATTCAACTCGTGCATGAAGAAATAAAGAAGACAAATTGTATTAAGAGATGAATTGAACTAAGTGACATAGTTTAGAGAATAAAATAAATCAAAAAATAGTTTAGCGGGTTACATGAACTTTAGTTATACTTGAGGAAAGTAATATGAAAAAAATATAGGTGCACATAGTCAATTGACTGACAACGGGAGGTGCGGTGCGGGAGACCGGAGAGTGGCGACAAGGTTTACATTATCGATCCGATCGCTAAAACCGGCTGCCATCGAAATGTCCGATTTCACCGGTCGGTTTTCGACTAAAAGTTTAAAATTCAAAATCCAAATTCGAAAACCAGGAAACTGGTCGATTTTCACCGGTTAGCGATCGGTTTCTGTCGGTAACCGGTCGGTTTGATCGGTTTTGGACGCACCACCGAAACTCTCGATTTCTTCCCGGCAGCGCGCCACCTACTCCTCCTTATCTCCTCCTTTTTCCCATCATCTGAACCGAGCGCTAGTTTTTCACCGGTTACCGACCGGTTTATGTCGGTAACCGGTCGGTTTGATCGGTTTTGGACGCAGCACAGAAACTCTCGATTTCTTCCAGGCAGCACGCCACCCACTCCTCCTTATCCCCTCCTTTTTCCCATCATCTGAACCGAGCGCTAGAAACCTTCCTACTATATTCCCCAAATCGAATCCCTTTCCCTGGGTCCAGTCCAGAGAATTCAAGCAGTTCTTCTTCATGCGACCACCAAACCTTCTTCAATCTCGCCATCGATTCCCGCTTCTCCGGTAAGTTTTCGTTCGATTCCTCACACACATAGCTTCCTCACATCTCTAAGTATTCATTTGAGTCATCCACCGTGTAATTTCACCACCCAAATCAACGTATTTTGAGGATTTGTGCCCGTCTTTTTAATTTTTTTGCCAGAAATGTTTCGGCAATTATTTCATCCATCAAACAAACTTGTTTTTGTGTATGGTTTTCACCAATGCGCAGCAAATGACATCTAGTTTATTTACATATTTTTTTTCAAAATTTTTCAAATTTTCAAAAAAGTTCAAAATTCAAATTCGAAAATCGGCCGATAATCGACGATTTTGCAAACCTTGCTGGCGACACAGGCTGTGCGTCTCGCTGCCCTACGCGGCCATCGAGTCAGGCAGCGCCGGCAGGCACTCGTGACCGCCTGCCCAGTCGCCGGTAGGTGGGCCAGCCAGCCACCGCTCTCCCTCGAATTTGGCTCACGCTTTCTTCGTTCTCGTCTTTGCTGCCGAAACGGTCCCGCGCGTCTGCGTCGCTTGCGCCTTTCGACATGACGGGTGGAGCCCGCCGGCGTCCGTGACGCTCAGTCGCCCATCAAGGCAGCGCAAAGAAAAGACTGGGCCGGCCGACGTCATTGAACCACTCAGGCTCCCGGTTCAGCGGCTTCGAACCAATGGGCCGGTCAGGTTGATTAAGCACTGCCCCTAATACAATGACTGACATGCTAAATTATCTGTGGTCGTCGGATTCAATTTAAGCCAAGCCGCACACATGAACTCGAAACCTCCAACCCGCAGCATTATCCGTCGGTAAACCTGGACCAAGCCGCTAGTCTGGTTCAATCGACAGTCTGGTTCAAGTTCCTTTTGCAAGGGTGGTCTTCCTGCTTTTTTATGGTCAAGTGTATATAGTTGAGACATCATAGATGGTATTTTTGAACTGGTCGTTTGGCACAATTCATGGATGTTGTAATATGCAATTTATATGGAAATCTGGTGAAAAACTTAATCGTGTTTCAACTTTCCTAGTCCATTTTAAAAATCAACTTAACTGATAAGTTGCTTGAGAATTCTAAGGCTCCTTTCGTAGAGCTCCCTCATGTCAAAACAGATTGGGAGCAAATGCAAAACACAGCTTCTGCTCCTCTTTCCCTGGGGAAGGGAGTGGGGGAGAAGCATGTTTTTTTTTTCAGCAACAAAATTGCTCATCTGATTCTTCGAGGAAGCAATTTTGTAACGCCTCCTTTGGTACTCCTCCTAAATAAGTTCTTGAGCCGGTGAAAGAGCTTTACCAAAGAGGGGCCTTAGCTAGTGTTTGCCACAACTTCGACTTAAGTGAGTAAGCTGAGCCAAAGAGAACCTAATGAAACATATGTATGATACTTATCTACCACAATTGGGATCCTAACCAGCGTTAAGGACATAATCCATCAAGTCGGCAAAACTAACGATAATATGCTAATAATTGGGCCTAGTACTTATGTCCATGATAGCAACATGTTACATGTCTTACTTGCATCCCGTAACATCCAACTAATAGATTATGATGACGCCGCATATTCTTAGGTTTGCTATTCAAATCATGACACAATACTTGTGTAGACAAAGAATCGCATGATGCTCGTACACTTCTTTTATTTTTGAAACATGCAACACACGCTCTCGATTTGTGGATGCACATGCACACGCTACTCCTGCAATAGTCTAAATTCGTAAATCTCGAAATTGACAGACCATGAGGCTATGCACTTCAATAGGATCAACTTTTGTGTTGCAGAGGAGTCAAGTACAACCATGAGAACGTTGACGCCACCAGTATATGAAAGCAAAACGATTGTTGACTTTGTAGAGTTGATGATGAACGACGGGTACAATGTACTTTGTAGTACTATATTTTTTCTTCGAATTGGCTTAACTTACTCAGAAAAACGTTTTTAAGAGCGACGAAAATGTTATAATTGGCCACATACACACGTGGCAAGCAACAGAGAAGCAGGGACTTCGCGGCACCAACGCGATCCATCTGGCTCCGGCGGGCTTGTGCTCGCCACACACCCCAAATCCTCCTCGCGCCGCCACGCGCGCCATCTCCTCTTTCTTCATCAAGTCCTACTACCCAGCTAGCCAGCCAGCCATCCACAACTCCCACCAACCCAATCTTCCAAGAACCATGGCCCCCCCGTTCTGCGCCGCCGCGTGCCGTATCTCCGTCGCCGCGTCGCCCGCCGCGCCGTCGCTGAGGCCCCGGCGCGGCACGGTGGCGGTGCGCGCGGAGGCAGGCGGCGGGATCAACCCGGCCATCCGGAAGGAGGAGGACAAGGTGGTCGACACCGTCGTCACCGGCGAGCTCGCCAAGCCGCTCACCGCCTACTGCCGGTACGGACACCCTCTCACTGCTAGATCTCTTTTAACTCTCCTCCGCCGATGAGTGGCGATGGAACAATTGGCCGGGGGGCGCAGTCGTTTCGCTGTGACGATTAACCTGACGATTGCTTCAGTCGTAGCCTAGCCTAGGTGAAAATGCATGTTTGCTAGAATTCGACTGGCTTACGTAGCAGTGCTTCCAACTTGATGGGACAATATACATCTCCATGTTATCAGAAGAAGGGGCCTGCACATCCTTTTTTTTTTGTGTATGTGTTTTAGATTGTAGAATGCTTGAATCGCATTTCAGAATAAGTGGGAATAAAAAAACTTGACCGGTGCTGAAAAATATACTTTCCCCTTGTATGAGTACTACTGACAAACACAGTGAGGTCTTTGTTTATTTCCTAGAGCCTCGAAGGGCGCATAAAAGAAAACCAACTTTCGAAACTACTAGTATATAGAGGCATCTAGTTGATGGTAAAAAAAAGAAAAGCGTCTTCTCCAACAAATATATATGTATAAGTTGTGAGTTGTTTAACACACAAATCATTGAGCTACCCAACTGAGTCGAGTCCAGGAGGCTCCTCAAGTTGATGGTAATCTGGTTTGTTATATTGCAGCTCCATGCAGTGAGCCAGTGACACCTACTGTACTACTGAGCTCTAGTCAGTTACGTAATTCATATTGAATGCTCAATGCAAGAAAATTAAGATGTCAATGCAACAAAATACTAATAGACTTGCAGAGTTGCTTCAAATTTTGCACAATTTTTTTTTGTTGTGATTTACAAGCTGTTTTTAAGATTACATCCACTAGTCCTCCGCGCTCTTAAAAATTTGTTGTGCTAATGTGAAAGATGCTATGCCATAGAGCAGTAAAACATGTATCCTAAGGTTAATTAACATCTCCGCTGACGTGTGGAAGCACACCCCATGAATACTTAAAAGTAAATGACTTGACGAGGAGTAATCATCTAATAGCACAGACGTGCTGAGTACATTTGTAGGTGGAAGACAGCCAAAAGACAGTTTTGTTTGTAGTTTGGATCGCACAGAAGGAAGTTTCATGTTTTGCACATATTTTATCTACATGGAACTAATGAATGCCCGCAGTCTTTTATATTTTCTGGATAAAAGAACATGTTTCTTCTTATCTATGAAGATATCATTTGGTGGAAATCTATGTCAGCATAACCCAATGTAGGAATATTTTACCAAATGGACTGAACTCTGGTTGCAGTGCAGATGCACATGTCCTGAGTTTCGCATGTTCGAGCCTTTTGGATTACATAAACTATTTACTTGAATACTCTATTTGCACGCCATTTCAAACTGTTACGGGCACTGATGTTGGTTTCTTTGTGCGAAGGTGCTGGAGATCAGCCACATTCCCGCTTTGTGATGGAGGCCATGTCAAGCACAACAAAGCTACTGGTGATAACGTGGGTCCCCTCCTTGTTAAGAAGTAGATTGAGTCTTTTTTTTTTGTCCTAGATTTATGCTGAGCTGAAGCCTATGTATGCCTTAAACCTTTTTGTCAAATGTTAGAACCATGCCATGCTACCAGTTTGAGATCTGTTGAAGTGTGGCTGGCAAATGGATAGTTGTGGTTCTGTAAGAAATGAGTAATAATCTTGGAATTCTTCGAATGGATGAATTTATCAAAATGATATGCTTAATTTGTTGTGAATGGTAATGATATAACCCCAAGGTCAGTCGGTAATGGTAATGTGAATGATCAACTGCGTACCTCTATATCACTGTTACATGCTGTAGAATATGTTGTGCTATGATTCTTCAGGGAGCTTGTGGACCCAGATAACTGCATCTCTGCATTTCTTATGACATGTAGTACAAATGTTGCATATTAACTTTTTTCGTTCTGATGACATTTAGTACAAATGTTGTATAACTTTTTTCGTTGCATTCATGGTGTGGCAACTGGTTCGTGTTAACTGAATAACTTTTGCTGTTAAGGTTAGAGCTCCTTGCGTGACGTTTCACCGACGAAGGATTAAACCCCTTCGTGTTGGCAGGGAGTTCTGCTAGTTGGAGGGATCAAGCGTAATAATCTGCGCACAGCGCTGCTCCTCTGGTTCCACCCATGACCTTACAATAGCTCCATTGCACGCAGTATACCTACACAAATAATTCCTTTCCAAGACGTACATTTTAGAAAATGAAGAATGCAATTCCATCGCTTTAGGAAAGGCAAAATACAACTACCAGCTTCAATCATCAGATACATAAGTCGATACTGCAATTAGAATCAGTTTTTGAAATTTTCACGTACCCCCCTCCTTTCACAAATAGATGTCATTTTAAACTTTTTTAGTTTTTTCAAATTACATGTCATTCTCACTTCTTAATACACATTTCTCTTTTGCCAATGCACTTCTATCTCTATCTCTCCTTCTCATTTCCTACACATTCACATTTTCCACATCTTTTTAAATCTCGTCTCTAAAGCTAGAGTGACATCGATTTTGTAATCGGAGAGTGCTAAGGTTAATGACGAAGATCGAGTGCATTGCCACTTTTCCATTTCGAAGGTTCATTCATCACGAGCATGTACGGCAGCGAAATAAAATCCAGAGTCTTTACGGCAGCACAAGCAAAAGATCTGATCTTACTCCGTAACAATGCATTGAAAATTGTACGAGGAAGTTAAAACCCATCCGTAGCGACGGTACTACTGCCATTTACTAGCGGTGTCTGATGTATTGTACTCTGCTGCTCTCTGCAGCTGCCGTGCAATTGTTCTCTCCTTCCTATCCATCTCCCATCTGCCAGTCTCCAGACGCCACAGGATTCTCATTCTATTTCGATGCATTAACTTTCTTGTTGATCTGCTCTTTTTTTTTGAGATCTTGTCGATTCATTTACCCTTTTCTTTTTGTTGAGGAGCTGTCGATTCATTTACCTGGGCTGCCGCGTCGAGTACAACGTTTCATCAATGATTATGGCCTCCATATTTTTTTAGATCAATTATGGCCTCCATATAGGGGTGTTCATAGCCGGGTTCATGAAACCGGCAGCAAACCCGGCATCTCTCCAAGCTTACGGATGAACAGTAACCGTAGTCAATGAACAGTATGTTAGCACCCCACTCCATGGATCACTAGCACAGCCACAATCCGATACGAATTGAGTAGTCTGGGTACAAATAGGGATACAAGACCTCGGGAGAGAGGGAGGTCAGACAGCAAGCATGGAGATTTAGAGGAGCAGAGTAGAAGGAGGTGTAGAATCTCTAGACCTAGAGGAGGCTAGGAGAGGAACCGGAGGAGGAAGACGAGCCGTAGCTTTCTGTTGAATAATTCCTCGATCCCTCCAGTAAGCTGCTTCCCCTTTCTTGTACTCCACCTGTGGGCACATCCGGCCTGTACACGGCCCAATGACTAGCCCTGGTCGTAGAGATACAACGGCCCATAGCACAGTCCAGTCCCATATCCTGACACAGTAATCCGTAGTTATTAGCTTCCTTGCCGGTTTCGTTTGCGGGTTGAGGAACCCGGCTATGAACAGCCCTACCTCCAGATATAATAACATGTCAGTGATTAAGTACTCCAGTGATTAAGTACTCCAGATGATTGTGGGTTTGGAGTATTGTTATTAGGGAACGGGAAGGGAGGGATTGAACCAGGGAATATCAGCGACAAGATGAAGTGAACACGATTTCGGCCCAACATCCAGTGACCGAGATTGGCCCGGCCCAAATTAAGGACCCAAACGCCCTTCGCTGAATCAGGGAATATCAGCGACCCAAACTCGATTTCAAGCCACTGTAGTGACCAAAATCCGCTTTCCTCTTTGTTCGTCGCCGCTTTGCTCATCCGCTCTCCTCACCAATCTCCGTCAAACCCTAGCTAAACCCACCAAAATCCGCGGCAAATCCGATACTCCAATCATGCATCTCACTCTCGAATTCGGGTACTCTTCCTTCCCTTCCTCGTCGCGCTCTTGAATTTCTTCTGCGCTCTGTTTTTGCCTCCGCGCGCGCGCGGTGTTCCTGACGAGTGGAGCTGGTATTGATTCGCAGGGGCGGGTTGGAGCTGCTGCTGGAGAACTCGGTTAAAGTGCACAAGGTGGAAGTCGACCCCAAGGACGGCGATGCCAAGGTGGTATTCCCTCGCTTGTTCTATTGCGGAAGCAACATGGCTGCTGCTTGATTCCTTTGCTGTTTAGTGGAAGTGTGTGATGAGAAGTTTTGGTGCTTCTAACAGGTGACCATGAAGGGGCTGCTTTCTTGGGTCAAGTCCAATCTGATCAAAGAGCGGCCAGAGATGTTCGTCAAGGGCGATTCCGTGTATGGTTTTCTTTCCCCCTTTCTCCTTCGTTGATGGTTTGTAATATGATGTGGGCGTACCAAGCATATGGTTTGCTTTGGCTATGGTCCTGAAGTTTCAGGACATCTCCTAGGTTGTGTCTTGTTTGGGTTGTTAGGAGATGCTAGCTTCGGTGCATTGTAAGCCATGTCTTGATTTTGCGTATTGTGTTTCTGGTTCATATCAGCTGAACTGTGGATAATTGATTTCCAATTAGCTGCGGGTTCTGTTTGTTGTCTAATTTAACTACATCAGTGTTTATTGTGGTTTGCTTCAACTACATTAGAAAAGAAGATGGAGTCACATTTCTCGAATTAAAATTTTGCATTCCATTTTAAAAGTTGTTGGATATTGAGTTGATGTTGTAATCCAGGGATCAAACTTAGAAAATGAAACTTTGTACCAAGTTATTTGCATGTTCTTTTGTGTTTTGTCAGCGATTTTGTACAAATACATGGGTTACTTATTTGTTGTCGCGTTAGAGGTGTTTATGCCCTTGCCACTACAGTGGCCAGAGATAAAGATCGAAACGCCCCCCCCCCCAGCTTAGGCTTTAGCCAAGCAATTAGTTTTCATTGTTTCGCTTTTTGCTTGCAGGAGGCCTGGGGTTCTTGTCCTTATAAACGACTGCGATTGGGAGCTGTGTGGGGGCCTTGATGCAGAGTTGGAAGAGAAGGATGTGGTGGTTTTCATCTCCACTTTACATGGTGGTTAATTTAATCATCACGGTGAACCGATGCTAATATGCTGTTACTTGATTGAGAAATTAACTATACCTTTCTGAAAAAGGATGGCACAATATGAATTGCATTATTGTGGTCTGTGGACATGCCAGTTGCAGTTCATGGAAATGCATCATCAATGTTTCCTTTGTCCCATGGCTTTATTATTGTTGCTTTGCTGCCTTTAAGATTCATGAAGCAGAGACAACTAACTAATCCTTTTACAAAGAAGCATATACCAGGTACAAATAATGAAAATATGATTCACATGTTTATTAATATTTTATTGTGTTTTGTGGATCTGTAATCCCAGTACTGCAAAGGTGATGGTTAGGTTAACTGAATTAAATTATTTTCATGTTGAAACCGGTCGCGCAAGTGAGGCTTTCAACCTGCAGAGACTCATGCAGTCTGTTCTGCTTCTTTGGTGTTTACTCCTATCAAGGCAGTTGCATTGAGGGATTGGGGATTCGCTTCTGTTAATTGAGAGGTTGAGTCCTGATGTCCTGTTCTATAGATGACCCATCGAGCTGTCTGACCCATCATGTTTTCTTATTTTCTTATTTTGCAAAGCCATCTCATATATCATTCAATAGTATTTGGCTCCTGGAAGAGAAGCAAATCTGACTTTGAGATTGTGGTACAAAGTTTGGAAGTGTTCATAATTTGCCTTCAAGTACTTGGGGGTTTCAGACCATTGTGTTTCACAATGAAGCCTTGTTTTAGGATTTGATACCATATTGATGTTACATTTCAACTTTTTCCTTCTCTTCTTTATTTATCTTTTAATTGGGCTTCTGAAGCCGTAATCGTCAGATAAATGATAGGATCAACCCATGGACAATATGGCACAAAGTTGGTCTACATCATTCAGTCAGTTCGGTGCAACAGCAGCTTGAAAAGCGCAAGGGTGAGGCAAGCAAAATGTTCTTTCCATGGTTGGCGCCCCAGAAACAGAGTTCTACCAGCGAAAAAGGTGGTGAAAAGGAATTGGCTGTGCAAACCATTTTCACTATACCCATGAAAGAAACATCAACTGACCTATGTATCCATCGTTACTTTACCAAGCAACAGACGCAATCAGCAGGACAGCGCTCCCTGGATCATTCTCTTTAATAAAAAAAAACCGGTGGGACACACCTCGATGGCAGCTCTCTCAGCTAGTAAAACGGAAGTGTGAGTACATTTGGAACATTTGGAACTTGGAAGTAACGTACTCGGAGAGCTTTTCAACAGGATTCATAGTGGCCGAGGGTGGTGTTACAATCTGATCACAGAGGTGGTGCCCAGGCGCCAGGTGACGGTCCTATGGACTCTCGGTGACTGGAGTAGGTTTAGTCTCTTGCTGTTGTTATCCATGTATTTCTTTCCTAGTAGTATCATGTTACGTGCTATAGAACGAGTCTCAGAGATCCATCACATTAATATTTACAAAATTACAAATGGAAAGAAAAGACTTGCTCAGTGCGGATGAGGAAACATTCGTTTAACTTGTTTGGACAGTTAACACTACTGTTCCGCACTTTTTTGGAATTCGGTTCAACATTTCAATGAATTTAATGTCAAAGTCAAACGGATTCCCGTGCCCCCTATGCACCACTGGATACGAAAGCGCATAGCCTTCTCCGTCAAGGAAACAGCTTTATTCGCGCTACATACGTTGGCTTATGTAGTACTCCCTCCATTCTTTTTTTATGTCACCCGTTGATTTTTAAATTACGTTTGACCGCTCGTCTTATTTAAAATATTTACTTAAATATGTAAGATTATAAGTTATATTTTAAATTTTTTTAGTGATAAAACTAACGATAACAAAAATAATAAGACGATCGGTCAAACATAACTTAAAGTCAGCGACGACATGAAAAAAGAATGAAGAG
>LAPY01000889.1:76094-88623 GCA_000970635.1 Eragrostis tef | reverse complement strand
GTCCCCGCCGGCGAGGAGCTCTCGTGTCCCGACTTGGTCGTCAGGACCAGCGGCGAGCAGAGGCTCAGCAACTTCCTGCTGTGGCAGTCCGCGTACTCGGAGCTCTTCTTCACCGACACCATGTGGCCGGATTTTGATGAGGACGAGTACCTCCGGGCGTTGACCTCATACCAGAGCAGGGATCGACGGTTCGGCAACAGAAAAGTATAGAACATAAATGATGGGTTCCACGCCACTAACCGCAGGGGAGGCCTACCTACAGGTAACCTGTGCGGTGGCACGCCCAGTTTGACAGCACAGTGAACCACCACAATATATGCTTGCGAGCAGGAGTACCATACAGAGGCAAAGCTAAGGAAAATGGCCGCAAGTGTTCGCCAGTTAATTTTGTGAGACAAGAGCTATATATAGAAACTGGACTTTTACAAAATTTACTCCAAATTATTATGGTCTAACAAAACCAACGACATATAAAAAGGGCTTTTACCCTTTGAACATGTGCACACATGCATGCCCACCCCTTATTTTCCGTCTTGTTGATAAAACAGCGTCAAGATGCATGCTAGTGGAACGGAGCAGACAACCCTCGTGATAGCAGACCCCGTCACTACCACATGCGTCTGTGGGGACAGACCGGCTTGTTGCTGAGTTGCTCCTGATCGACAGAGTTTGAACATGCACGCAGCAATCGTCGTCCCCGCTTCCAAATTTGGATCGAATTGGCTCCACCCTGCACCAAACGTGCACTGTTTCAGTGGAGTCCGGCCGCCACAACCGAGCTAGAATCCACGCTCCACGTTGAGGCGCACTTTAATTGCTTCGATGCGTGGCTTCATGACGACTCTCGAACTGCCGTTTACTTTCCTGAACGCTTTAATGCGAGACTTTGGGCGATTTCGTTATCACAATTTATGAAATCCCAGGGCATGAAAAATGACTCTTGCACGTGCATGCATGAAGTCTCCCACTCGCATATCCCGAGCCAAGGTGAGCCGTAGTCGACGTCCCGGAGGCCGCCGTCTCCCACCATCGCCACCAAAGTGACCCATCGACCACCGTCGACTCGCCGCTCCATGGATGCTGCCTTTCAAGAGCAATGTGATGAGCTCCATCGATGCATCCATGCACTGATATTAGATTTGCTAGAACAATAAAACGTTGACAAGGCTGGTGGAGGGGCAAAAATGACGGAGCCCCCCGCGACAGCGATTCCTAGTTCCTACCACCAAATTCCTCTTCTGATCGGCGTGTTGGCTTCGTCATGCGCTGATCTCTCTGGTGATCCTTCTCTCCCCTCGGCATGGAGACTGGCCGAGGCTGGGGAGCACTTTCGTCGACCTCAACGACGGACATGGCTCAATCCCCCCTGACTCCCGTTGTGAGTGGGCTTTCAGACCTTGATTTCCAACCGGGGATTGAGTTCTTGAAGCTGATTCATGAAAGGTTCGGTCCCTCTTTCTCCTCTTCCTCCCCTTCGACTGATGGCGAATTTCTTTTGGTGGCATCTTTTGGAAGATCGGCCATCAAGATCAATGAAGAATCTGTAGGAATGATTCTGCAGTCTTGCCTTGGGGGCACTGCGTAAGATTTCAGAGTCCAGTTGCAGAAAGATTGGTGCTTCAAGTTTGCTGTTTCCTGTAAGTCAGTGGGATTTCTGGTTTATCATTTGAAAAGTGTGATATGCAAATCGTTTGCCCTGTTCTTTGCCTTATGGGGAAATGGAGGCCCTAATTGGATCAAGCAGAAGGAAATCTGGGACTGTATTCAAGACGAGGAATGGCATCTGGTTTCTCATGCCAGAAAAAGTTATGCTGCTGTTGTCAAAACTTCTGCTCAGTTTACCCGTAAGAATAATTTGCTGATGGGTTCATCCTTGGATAATACTTCTGATGCTGGGAAGTTGATGTCTGCCAAGAAGAACCGGCTCTTGAATCATCCTATTCGGAAAGATGTCATTGCAAAGGCGAATTCAAATGTCTTCCGAAGAATTACCTATCCGATGGATTATTTTCAGAAAAATTTTGGAGATGATCCAGATTGCCTTGATCGTGAAAGGCGGGATTCGAAATTTCAAATTTCAAGTGCTCCGCGGAAGGTGCTCCGGGATCTTAGCCAGGTGAATTGTTTCCGCTGCCTCTCTCCCGGTCATTTAATTTCTTTTTGCCCAAATCAGATTTGTTGCCGTGTGTGCTATAATTATGGTCATATCTTGCGCTCTTGCCGCGCCAAATCCCGGCTTTTTTGGGAATATCGGGCCAAATCTGCGCCTTCGGTTGGGCCTCGAGTGACAAACCCTAATCCTAAGGCCCATGATCAGGCTATAAATTTGGAGGGGAACCGGGATCAATCTGTTCCACCGCACCCTCCCCTACTTTCCTTTCCCGCGAGCGACTCTTCGCCTTCCCATCTAGCTCTCTCAAACCCTCAATCGTCTACTGGCGGCGACTTGATCATGTCCAACTTCGACGTAGACCCCCGCTCCTTCACCCCTCCTGGCTTCACCATCCGCCGACGCGATCCTAACAGGGCGCCGGTTCGTGTTCGCGCTTTCTTGGGCGCGACTCCGGAGCGGACTCATGAGCACGTGGCGATCGCCATCCTTGAACCGTCGGTGGCAGCGGAAGACTTCCGCCACATGGCCAGGGAACTTCGTGGCTTCCTGGTGCGTGAATTCCAGATGTGTGACGTGGTGATCACACGCTGCCCTCTTGGTGCCGCCTTTGTGAGGTTCTGCACCCCCATCCAGCGCCAGGCAATGCTCGACGCCGGCCCGCGTCCCTTTGGTCAGTATACGCTCAGCTTTCTGCCCCATGACACTGGTCGCAACTATCGTTCTGTTGATGTTGATAGAGAAGCTTGGATTCAGATGCTCTGTTTTCCTTTGGATGCCCGTTCCTTCTCTGCTATTGCAACTGCTGTTTGTTCATGATTCGTCCAACCTATCCACTGTTGTTGCTCATATTGCTCTGCGTGATGATGCTGCTATTCCTGATGATATCACGGTCACAATGGGTGAAGCACCATCTATGCGCTCTTGGACTGTGCCTGTTGACATTCTGCAGATCAACAACATTGCTATCCTTGCGGATGAGGATGAGATTCCGCCTGAAGGACCGCTTCATCGTCGCCCCGCTAAGGCTGCATCATGGAATGGCCCTCGTATGGAGCTTGAGGTTGGGGAATCGCAAGTTGAGGATGGCCCCCATATGCAGGAACCAGCTGATGCGGCTCAGGGAAACATGCAAGTTGATAGTCCCTTGTCTGGTGCTGCTGCTGATTTTGCTGCGTCTGGTGGAGATGATGCTAGGGATGATCAGGTTGTTGCTGATGAGGTGGAGGCCCCTGCTGAGGTAGCCATGCTGGAGAATGCGCCTCCTCTGCTGGCTGCTGAGATGGTCAACCTGGTCAACCCTATGCAGGCAACTGCAGAGAACATGGCTTTGGTTCCTTTTGATCAGGATGCTGTTGTGACACTACCACCCAAGGTGAATCCCTGTGCCCAATCAATACCCTATTCTTTAACCTTTTTCAAGAAGATTACCACATCCTTTGTTGCCAAACTTGATGTTCCTCAAAGTACTCTGGTTTCTGAATACATCACTGATCTACCAACAATTCTTAACTTGGTTAAGTTGTTACCTGGTGATGATGACCTGATCCAGGATGCTACGGTCGAGGACCTGGTGGTGGCCCTCCAGGACAAGGATGAGGATGTGGAAGGGGCACAGGAAGGAGAAGAAGTGGTGGAGATCACCAAATCAGAAGTGCTGCATTCCATCAACAGGGTCACGCCCAAGAAGATAAGGGCCAAGATCATGAGAGAGCCGATAGAGGACACCAGGTTCCTGCACAGGAGCACTCGCAAGAAGAATGACACCCAAGGCTTCAAGGACGCACAGTCTGCTGCTGCTGCCAAGGGTCCTGCTTCCTCTGCTGTTGTCCCAGTTCAAGCCAATGACCCTCCTCTGTATGTGGGGCACTTTGATAAGGAGGCGACCTCGTCTGTTCCACCGCATCTGTCCCTGGAGAATGCGCAGGCGATTGGATCTGGCTTTCTAAAGATTCAGCCTATGACTGTTTCTGATGCAGCTCTGCTTGCCTCTTCTGATGACGAAGACGTCTAGATTTTGCTCTAGGGTTGGGGTAGTGCTCCTGTGGAGATGTCGTAGTGTGCAAATCACACCCTTTTGCTTTCTCTTTAGTTTGTTGGTTATGGCTGGTGCCGGTTGCAGAACTTGTGTGCTACATGTTTATCTCCCTTTAGGTTTTTATGTTGGAACCCTTATGTTAACCATTCGTGATGTTAGAAACTATGCTGTTTCTTTGGGTGTGATCAGTTTTATATCTAATGTCCACATTTTCAATGGCTTATGGTCCACGTTGCACTTGAGATGCTGTGTTTTGCCCGGTGTTGGTATTGGGCTTCTCTTCTTTCCCTACTGGTTTTTTAATGGATAGAAACAGATCTTGGAACATTTTGGCTTGGAATGTGAGAGGCATTAATGCTCAAGCAAAGTGGGATGCTATTCGTGATAAGATTACTGAAAGTGCTTGTTCAGTTTATTGCTTGCAAGAAACAAAAAGAGACTCTTTTGATCAGAGTTACCTCAGAAACTTTAGCCCTAGGCACCTTGCCAATTTTGCTTTTTCTCCTTCAGTGGGAGCTTCTGGTGGGTTAATAACTGTTTGGAATAGAAACCTTTTCAATGGTGACATAATCCTGATTAATTCTCACCTTTTGTCTGGGGCTAGGTTTGTGATCACTAACATTTATGGTCCTGCTCATGCTAACCAAAAGGCTGCTTTTATCCATTGGCTATATAATTTTGATACCAGTAATATTGAGGATTGGATTCTGGTTGGAGATTTTAACCTCATTCGCTCACCAGAAAACAGAAGCAGACCAGGGGGTAATACAAGTGAGATGCTTCTGTTCAACGATGTGATACATCATTTGGATTTGGTGGATATTCCCCTGCAGGGGAGAGATTTTACCTGGAGTAACATGCAGGATAATCCCCTCTTGGAAAAGATTGATTGGGTGTTCACTTCTTTTTCCTGGAGTCTTTCTTTTCGTGACACTAAAGCTGTACCTCTGGGTAGGCCGGTTTCGGATCATATACCCTATGTAATTCAAATTGGAACCAATATTCCCAGATCCTCTATCTTTCGTTTTGAGAACTATTGGGCAAATTTTGATGGGTTCCAAGAAACAGTCAAGTTGCACTGGACAACAACTCCCTTCTTTGCCAATCCGGCGAAAACTTTATCAGTGAAGTTTAAACAGCTAAGAAAGGGCCTCAAAGATTGGAGTAGGGAGCTCTCCAAACTAAACAGAAACATCAACAATTGCAGCTGGGTCATTGCCCTAATGGATGGCCTAGAGGATGCTAGGCCCCTGTCTAGAGTGGAAAAAAATTTAAGGAAAATCATCAAGTGGCATCTAGCAAAGCTTTTGCAGGCAAAGAGGATTTACTGGAAGCAGAGATCAACCATTCGTTTTGTCAAATTTGGGGATGAAAATACTAAAGTCTTTCAAACTATTGCTACACATGCACATAGAAAGAATAGCATTGCTCAGCTCACCAACTCTGATGGTATTGTTCTACATCAACACCATCTTAAAGCGGCAGCTTTATAGGAATCTTTCAAAGAAAGGCTGGGTATTTCTGAATTTGTGCAAATGTATTTTAATCTCTCTGAGCTGATCCAACAAGTACCTCTGCCAGAACTGGATGGACCTTTTTCCAAGGAGGAAATAGAAGCTGCTCTAAAAGAAATGCCACCTGATCATGCCCCTGGTCCTGATGGGTTCAATGTGTTTTTCATGAAGAAATGTTGGAATATAATCAGTAAAGATGTCTTCAGGCTCTGTATGGGCTTCTGTAATGGAGCTTTGGACTTGGAAAGTATCAATGGATCATTCATCACTTTAATACCCAAAAAAGATAGGCCTATCTCTCTTTTAAATAGCTGTTTGAAGTTGCTGACCAAAATTATTGTAAATCGTCTACAAAAGGTTATTCTTCTTGTGGTTCATACAAATCAATATGGTTTCATTAAAGGTAGAACCATACAGGATTGCCTTGCTTGGGCATTTCAGTTTCTCTACTTTTGCCAAAAATCAAAAAAGGAAATAGTGATTCTAAAGCTAGATTTTGAAAAGGCTTTTGACAAAGTGGAACACACAGTTATTTTAGACATGTTTCGGCACAAAGGGTTTTCAGACAAGTGGGTTTTGTGGATTTCTAATATCCTAAAATCTGGTACATCCTCTGAGCTCCTCAATGGTGTTCCTGGTAAGTCTTTCAAGTGCAAAAGGGGAGTACGGCAAGGAGATCCCCTCTCTCCACTTCTTTTTGTGATGGCTGCTGATCTGCTCCAGACTGTGATCAGTAAGGCTGCAGAAATAAATCTCATTAAGCACCCTTTGGATAATAATTTCGGTGGAGACTATCCAATTGTTCAATATGTCGGCAGATGCTTGTCAACTCTTCTGTCTAAAGGGTATCTTAAGAACCTTTGCGGATTCAACTGGTCTGAAGGTAAATTTCAGCAAATCCTTTTTGGTCCCCATTAATGTGGATGGTGAAAAGGCTTCTCATCTTGCAAACACACTAGGCTGTTCTGTTGGAAGTATGCCCTGTACTTATCTAGGCCTGCCATTGGGAACAACCAGACCAACTGTGAACGAATATATGCCTCTTTTGGGAAGAATTGAAAGAAGAATGATGGGGCTTAATAAGCTTCTCTCATACGATGGGCGCCTTCTTCTAGTTAATTCAATCATGGCTGCCACTCCAACTTTTTTCCTCTGTACAATGAAAATGCCTGTCACCATTATTGAACAATTAGAAAAATATGAGAAGCACTTGCTCTGGGATAGAGGAGATGTAAATAGAAGGGGTGGCTGTTTGGTGGCCTGGAGGAAAGCTACATTGCCTAAGGATCAAGGTGGTCTAGGAGTTATTGATTTGAGAGCCCAAAACTCTGCCTTGCTATTGAAATTCCTTCACAAATTTTACAACAAGATGGATCTGCCATGGGTACAGCTCACCTGGAATGCTTTCTATTCGAGACCTATTCCCCCTCACCACCGTAAAGGAGTTGGGTCATTTTGGTGGAGAGATGTGATGTCACTCTCTCATAATTACTTTATGATGGCTAAATGCATGACTAATGTAGGAGACACGGCTCTCTTATGGAAAGATTCTTGGAACCTAGGTGTTTTGCAATGGAGGTTTCCACAATTGTTCTCTTTTGCTCTAAATAAAGACATTTCTATTAAGGCTTTTCTGCAAAGAAATATACTCAAGAATTTCTTGTTCCCACTCTCAGTTGAAGCTTCTGAACAAATGCATGAACTCCAGGGCCTTTTGCTACAGCTACAGGTCAACCCAGATGAAAATGATAAATGGAGTTATATCTGGGGCAATGATGTTTTCACGTCAAAGAAGGCATATAAGACTTTGAAAGGTTATGCAAATGCATCGCCTATATACAAATGGATGTGGAAATCCTGTGCTCATTGTAGACACAAATTTTTCTTTTGGCTCTTGCTCCTGGATAGATTGAATACTAGAAATCTTTTGAGAAAGAAGAATAAGCAGTTACCTTGCTATAATTGTGTGCTATGCACTGCTGGAACAGAAGAAACATTGGAGCATCTTTTCTTTGAGTGTCAGTTCAGCAAATGGTGCTGGCGATTTCTTAATGTGAATTGAGACACCACTTTGACAGCACAAGACATGATCATTCATGCGAGGAGGAACTTTGACTCCAAAATCTTTAGGGAGATTATGATGGTTGGGGCTTGGACTATTTGGTGTCACTGTAATTCTATTATTTTTGATGGTGCTTCTTTATCATTGCGTCGCTGGAAGCAATCTTTCAAGGATGATTTTGCTCTGGTTACACTTAGAGCAAATAGCAATACCAAGCGACTGATGGACATTTGGTTGAGTAGTCTTTAGTAAGAGCTTGTAGTAGGGTCTTTTTTTGGGCCTACGGCCTTGTACCTTGTATATAAACTTTACAAAATTAATTAAAAAAATCAAGTAGGGGGCTCCCCTGCTGTTCAGTTCAAAAAAAAAATGTGATGAGCTCCGCCACGCGCCGCTGGTGCTTTGCGGCACGCCCAGTTTGACAGCACAGTGAACCACCACAATATATGCTCGCGAGCAGGCGTACCATACAGGGGCAAAGCTAAGAAAGATGGCCGCAAGTGTTTGCCAGTTTTGTGAGACAAGAGCTATAAAAACTGGGCTTTTACGAAATTTACTCCAAATTATTATGGCCTAACGAAACCAACGTACTCCATAAAAAGGGCTTTTTCCCTTTGAACATGTGCACACCTGCCCACCCCTTATTTTCCGTTTTATTGATAAAACGGCGTGAAGATGCATGCTAGTGGAACGGGGCAGACAACCCTAGCGTGATAGCAGACCCCGTCACTACCGCATGCGTCGGGAAGAAAATTCTCTGCGAACCGTCCGCATGCGTGCCAATTTGTGGACCCAGCCTGGATTGCGGACGCGTGGAGGCCGTGGGAGATCGGACGGCAGCACACGGCGGCTTGGCTCGGCTTCATCGGACTGCAGCGTCGGCTTGGCGCTCGGCTCTCGTCGCCAAATCAACTGCCGAGCGAGCCAGGGAAAATGAAAAAAAGGAAATCAACAATCCAGATCGAGATCAGGCCAGTGCTCCTCCTCCCAGCGCCGGCAATCCATGGCGTCCACGATCTCCAAGACGGCACTGCCATAGGCGGCTGCATGGTTGACTCTCGCCGGTGGAAGCAGCCAACGAGATCGAGTTGTCAAATTCGAGGCCTCTGTACTCAAGATCTCACCCAACGCGATGTTGCAACCCGATCTTGTCGTCCATCAAGATGATGCAGCTGAGATCATGCTGCCTACACCTCCTTCTTGCAACCTTGCCGTCAACGAGGAAGCGGCTGCCAAGATCCTGCAGCCTAAGACATCGTATGATCTAGCACTTTTACCCTTGAAGAGTGTTTCAGCGAGGAACTTTGAGTTCTACTTTTCCCATGTGTAATTTGTGTTCTGGACTAATCGTCTTGCTAGTAGCATGGCAAATTTTCAACCGATGTGTATGGCCAATCTTCAACCATGGTGATTCCATCGATTCAGGGGGTATGTTAATGCCACAATGCCATACTTCAATATGCACCTGAGTTTTTCTGCCATGGATGCTCGTGTTGTACAAGGAGGATACACAGGTCTTTTATTTGGAGTTGATCAAGATGTCTCGGAAATTACATTTTGGTGGAGTGCGAAATAATGAAAATATATGATTGTACTATTTTATTTCACGTTTGTTACGTTTGTCGAATTTGAATGATGCACTTTGTTACTTTGGCCTTTACTTTGTATCACGAATCAAACATTTCATATTTCAAATGTGGAAACATTTTTTAGGTTGATATTTGTTTAACGATATGCAATATTTGATATTTTTTTAATGCAATCACTGAAAATCTTAAGTTTCATCTCTTATGGACTGCCATACTCCCTGTACTTGCATCACTCCTGTACTCAACATGTACTCCAGGTTTCAGTGAAATTGAAATGGAAGTCCACTTAGAAAAAAAATTATCGTCACAATGCCAGTACCTTCATATCAGGAAGAACCACATACATAAGCGATTTTATTGACCAATATACATAATGTGCTCAATAGCCCAATACCGCTAATTTACAATCAAAATGATCGCATCCTGTTACAAGCAACTACTGCCACTCGGACTTTGACCATAAGGTTGCCTGAAGTCCTGCACAACGATGATGTCCACACACTTTCGGCAACAACACGCATATGACACTGCATGCAGTGGTCGGTCACTTTGCTGATAAAACTATTAGCCACATAAAGCTACAGAGTTCCTCTTTAGTGAGTATTTAAGCATGCTGTTTCATTTGTCCTTACGAACTTCTTCCACATGCAAAGCATATACATTGGTTCTTGTAGTCAGCAACAATCTTTGCAACCATCAGTGTGAATTCTCATATCATTCACCCAATGTCCATTGCTATATCTTCTACTTTAAACATCTTTGAAATGTCATTTGCGACTAGTTGCAGAGGACCTGTATGTATGGAGAGGGGGGCGCCTGTGTCGCCGCCGACAATGACCAGGAGGCGAGCAGCCACCGTCGTTGCCCGTGACCAGGAGGTGGAAGCACCAGTCGTCGCCGACGACGACCGGGAGGCGGAAGCGCCAACCGACGATGACTGGGAGTCGAAGAGCGCCGTCTTGTACCACGCCAGCAGACGAGATCGTGGACGCCATGGATCGCCGGTGCTGGGAGGATGAGCGCATGCCTGATCCCGATCTGGATTGTCGACTGCGTTTTTCTTTTCTTTTTTCCCGGCTCGCTCGGCAGTTGATTCGGCGAAGAGATTATGGAGCCAAGCCGACGCTGCAGTCCGATGAAGCCGACCCAAGCCGCCGTGTGCTGCCGTCCGATCTCCCACGGCTTCCACGCGTCCGCAATCCAGGCTGGGTCCACAAATGGCACGCATGCGGACGGTTCGCAGAGAATTTTCTTCCCATGCGTCAGTGGACAGACCGGCTTGTTGCTGAGTTGCTCCTGATCGACAGAGTTTGAACATGCACGCAGCCATCGTCCCCGCGGCCAAATCTTCTATATAAATATTGTGCATTCTCTCAAATTTTACAAGCGGACCGTACATATATATATAGAGGAAGAACCGCTAGGGTTAAGGTGTCCCAAAACCGAGTCTGACACGCCCGCAAGGCAGCCCATAGCCCAGCGGAGCGCGCGCGTGTGGTTCTTTCTTATTCCTCTCCTCCACATACTTGCAACCTTCTATTTAAATAGGTCGCTTGCAGGAGACCAACGAACCGCAGCAACCGAAATGATTCTGGAGCCTTCGCTGGGCTGATTTCAGTCTATCCACGGCTAACTCCTTCCGGCATTGTCGCTTGCTACACCGGCGTAGTTTCAAGAATTGCAGCTCCCTCCAAGACACTTGCGCATTTTTTACGCGGCTCAGTGCCCTCCCTTCCCTTGTTTCCTCTCCGATTTTGTTGGATATATGAGCACTTTTAGTTTTCATTTAATCCAGAAACAAATCATGAACATGATAGACACATTACAGATTAAACTATACAAGTCTACACCAGATCTAGACAAGTCTAAAAACATAGTAAAAGAGCAAGATCTATCATACTTTGCAGTACTACCGTACAAGTTTTGATCGCATAAGTATATAGGAGAGACATGATTTCAGAGAATATGTACTGTTTTTCCAGAGGAGTCAAAAAAGCCGTAGCAGATGGCGATGCAGTAGTCGTGACGATGACCGTTGATGCAGCGAAGACGGAACGGCTCACAAGTTGTTGTAGACGACGACGAGCAGCACCGTCAGAACATGGAGGAAGACGAACCGTCGTGGAAGCAATCGAGCAGTCGCGCAAAGCGCTTTCCAAAAACCTTATTCACCCTCTTCCGGCGCAAGAGCTCAGAGGACAATGGTTCCGGAGACCTGCTCTTCTGTTCGCTCGTGCATGCCGGCGATTAGGATAGGACAGACTACAAGCGGCCCGTACGTATATATAGATGAAGAACCGCTAGGGTTAAAGCGTCCCAAAACCGAGTCAGACACGCCTGCAAGGCAGGCCAGAGCCCAGCGGAGCGCGCGCGTGTTGTTCTTTCTTATTCCTCTCCTCCACATACATGTAAGAGAAGGTGAAGCAACCTTCTATTTAAGTAGGTCCTCCTCCAGTTAAACTAGTAATGTGGTACTATACAATTGCACTCTCACCATCCACTAACGGGCCTTTGAGATTTTCAGAAATTATGAAAATTTCCTCATAGACCTAGTAGCTTGAGCCCACTAATTCTTACAGATTTCACCTCAAACACGCCCTCTGCTTTCTATGGCCACCAGTGATTACCTTCCTGGTTCCACCCTCCAAGCGGGCTCAGTAAAGCTTGGCTTCCCAGACCAACCACATCTACTCCTTAGATCCAAAAATGCTTCTGATTTAGCGCGTTTGTGTAAGGTGGTTGCCAAATGTGTGCGAAGAAGAACGCGGCAGCGGGAGCCCGACTTCCTAGGGAGCCTTAGCTTGCGCGTAAGAGCAAGCCCAACACGGGCGCCACACCAGTCGAATAGCAGATGCATGTCAGTTTTTTGAAGAGAGAAAAGGCACGCCGAGCCTGGCACGGGCGCCTAGGCAATTGTGGGGCCTGCTAAAACCTTTCTCCTCTGTGGATCTCTCCTCCCGTGCCTAGAAGGGGAATTAAAAAAGAAAACTTAGGAGTATGTGCAGGGAAAATATTCAGTGCAAACTACATGTTCGGTGGAATCATAAAAACCATTTTTAGAAACCTACTCTTAAAAGTTATAAAAAATTATGAAACTTGGCATATGTGTAAAGAACATGATGAGAAACATGCACACAAAATTTGAGATCAAAATTCAACTTTAATTAAAAGATAAAAAATAAAAAATCATAAAAAAAAAAGGAAAAGGATAAACCA
>LAPY01000889.1:64494-75686 GCA_000970635.1 Eragrostis tef | reverse complement strand
TTTTGCACTCAACTTTTGTGCGTATGTTTATCACCATGACCTCTACACGTATGCCAAGTTTCATAATTTTTCATAACTTTTAAGTATGTTTTCAAAAAGGTTTTTACGATTCTACTGAATAAGTGGTTTGCACTGAATATTTTTCCGTCTGTGCAGCGCCAGCGTTGTGCACGTCCGGCTGCACCTTCGTCGCAAAATGGTTTAGAGCTAGCTCTCCGGTTGGGCTTTCTCTAATAGCCCTGCAGTGGCGACGTTAACAAAAATCCGCCCATAAGCCGGTGGACATGTAAAGTGGCTCGGCTCCATGCCGCCGTTGGCGGCCAAGTCCATACGAGCCGCAGGAGATCGAAGGCGATTTCTTGCCCCTGCTTTTGCACGCAGAGCCAAGATAGAGCAATTTTTTTTCGAAAGAACAGGAGGGGCTCAAAAGGCCCCTACTGGTTATAAGTTCTCTGATATAAATTCCCCTACTGATTATAAAATTTGCTAGTGTTCAGAATTTGAAAATTGTAAATTGCTCATTTCAGAGCCCATCGCACTGATAGGATTTAATGCTGCTTATTTAAGCAATGATCACTTAACACATTGATCCGGTGAACCATAATTAATGACTACCACTTTCTCAAAAAAAAAAACACTAGAAACTTAGCTGATAGTAAGCATGTTCTAGACGAGTCAAATTTCATTTTGCCACAACAGATGCAAAAAATGACCTATCTGTGCGGCACAAATGTATCTTTCAATAAGTATCTCTGTTGAATCTCCTAACTTATGCCTACCACATGAAGAAAGTTTGTATACTAAATTGAATAGATTTGGTTCAAAACATGTCAACCAAGTACAACTATGATTTAATTCATTAAGTTTGGTACATGCTGGTTTAACCACATGGATCACACAGATTTACAACAAAAGCGCGGCAATGCCGCGCAGTCTTTCTAGTTTCGATCGAATTTGCTCCACCCTGCACCAAACGTGCACTGCTTCGTGGAGTCCGGCCGCCACAACCGAGCTCGAATTCACACTCCACGCTGAGCCGCACTTCAATTAATTGCTTCGATGCGTGGCTTCATGACTCTCCAACTGCCATTTACTTTCCTGAACGCTTTAATGCGAGACTTTGGGCGATTTCGTTACCACAATTTATGAAATCCCAGGGCATAAAAAGTATGACTCGCAGTCGCACACCTGCATGAAGTCTCCCACTCGCATATCCCGAGCCAAGGTGAGCCGTAGTCGACGTCCCGGCGGCCGCCGTTTCCCACCATCGCCGCCAAATTAAGCGACCCATCGACCACCGTCGACTCGCCGCTCCATGGATGCTGCCTTTGAAGAGCAATGTGATGAGCTCCGCCACGCGCCGCTGGTGCTTTGGAGCTTCTTCACCGCCTCGTTCATGCTCTTCTCCCCCGGCGCGACGGCGACGGAGAGAGCACCACCGGACTTCGAGCGCCTCGCCAAGCCACCACCACACCTACCTGATCCCATCACGGCAGTAAAGGAAACAATACATTTTTTGGAAACAAAATCGTGATCAGAGGAAGAGAGATAAAAGTACAAGTAGGTCCACAGAAGAAGGCGCAAGAAGTGGACCAACAAGCAAGAAGCACAAGTAGATGTCAATCCATATGCTAAGCATGGGCCTACAAGCCAAAAGCGCAAGCCAAAAGCGTGACATCTACTTGTGCTTCTTGCTTGTTAAAGTCAAGTAATTTTGCTTAACGTTTTTTTACAGTTTTTATCAGCTATCTCTCCGTGATTTCGTCTGCAGCAAACTAGTGATGATATATTCATGCAGTTTGCATAGCGCAGGCACTACAAGAAAAAAAAGCCTTCTAAAGACGTTTTTATAGATGCGCTTTTATAAACGTCAATACCTCAGCACCTAAAGACGTTTTTTGTCACGGTATCGAGATTGTGTCAATTTAACATGTTATTAGATACGCTTTAATCGTCAATAGCCGAACAAACATGTTTTTGACATGCTTTTCATGCTAGTAGCCCTGTAAAGATGCTTCTTGACACGCATTGACAAATTATATGATACTAGACGCGTTTTAATTCCGTTGGTATCCCACGTAAACACGTTTATGACACGATATTGAAAACGCGTCAAAGTGATACGATATTAGCCATGCTTTAAACGTATGCAAACACATCTAAAGACGCTTCTTGACACGCTATTTAGAATGCTAGAGACGTTAATGCATTTGGATAGCATGAGTTAATAAAATACATACCTTACTTTAGTCAAAGTTGCACGTGAGATGAGTTGGATAAGTGAGTTTGTATGAAATGAAGAGGTCACGGGTTCAACTCCTACGAATTGCACGAATAATAGTTGCTAAGAGCATGAGGGAACAAAATATTTTTTTTGCAATGTGCTAAATAGCAACACTTCAAAGAGTTGCTAAAGTCATAGACACGTGACTGAGCGTAACTATAAAAACGTGTATAGATTTGTAGATACGTATATAGTGTCGTTATAAATCGCGCTATATATGCTACACATGCTTTTAAAATACATCACTACATGCATATGACACGGCTCGTGCGGATACGCTGCCGACACGCTTTATGAAAACGTCTCTATATTCTAATATACTTGAAATAAACGTATCTACTGTGTAAATAAAGCGTATCCATAGAGGTGTTTTTCTTGTAGTGAGGTTTTTACAAACTACAGCTTGCTGGTGCACGTTGATCGACATGACATTCTTACTGTTAATCGCCTACAGTTTCCTTGAACAATGTAGTCTATCCGAGTAGTTGGACGTGGTTCTAAAGATTGTAAAATTAATGTGAGTCAAATGTGTGTTCACCGTTTAAAAATGTGACCTCAAGGTTAAGTCACATCGGCGTTAGAATCGCATGCGGATTTAACACCTCGTCACGTGGAAGATACCGGGCATTTTGTCCTGTGCTCCATTGGATTGTGGTGTACTACCACCGTCTGTGCACCATTTGCATGTTGTATATAGTATACGTTTGATTTGTTGGAATATATAGTTAAGACAGTGCTGGTAGATAGTACGTAGTACGTACCTCCTTTTGACGAGGACGACGACCATCCAAGAGGACTACAACGACAAGGTAGCTTAGCTAGCTTGGAGGGCATACATATATACCATTCCATTCCGCGCGGCGGCCATTCTTGGCGGTAGAGCCATCCGATATATCGATCGTTGGCGCGAGGAAGAGGGCACGCACGTATATACGCCTTCCTATCGATTGGGAGACGACGATCGAGCGCGGCGCCATGCTGCTGCTCTCGCTGCATGCCGCTCCGCAGCTGGCCAGCAGCAGCAGCCCACGCAGTCGACGCGTAGTGCGTCTGCCGCCGCCGTGCAGCCACGAGAACCTCGTCGAGGCGGCGGAGTCGGTGCCGCGGCACGTGGCGGTGGTGATGGACGGGCACGCGCGGTGGGCGCGCGCCAGGGGATTGCCGGTGGACGAAGGCCACCGAATCGGGCTGCGCACGCTGGGTCGGATCGTGCGCCTCTCGCGCGCATGGGGCGTCCGCGCGCTCACCGCGTTCGCCTGCTCCCACGAGAACCTCTCGCGCCCCAAGGCAAGGCACCTTTCGACAGCCGGCGGCGATTATTTATTTCACTCCAATTCATTCACCCTGACGGTACCCACCGATCCATTGCTTAATTTCTTGATCGATTCGATCGCGTGCAGGCGGAGGTCGACTTCTTGATGCTGAATTTGGAGGCGTACATCCGCGACAGCGTCGACGAGTTCTCCAGGGAGGGAGTCCGGCTGCACGTCATCGGCGACTCCCCGACCCGGCCGGCCTCCCTTATGACCGCAGCGCGGGAGGCCCACGCGGCCACGAGCCACAACTCGGACCTCGGGGGGCTTCCGCACAATTATAACAGCGGCCACCTCGCGCCCGACGACATCGACGGCGCGCGGATCGCCCGCAGGCTCGCGACCGGCGTCGCCGCCGGCGAGGAGCTCGCCTGCCCCGACCTGGTCGTCAGGACCAGTTACTTCACGGACGCCATGTGGCCGGATTTTGACGAGGGCGAGTATCTCAAGGCGTTGGCGTCGTACCAGAGCAGGGATCGACGGTTCGGCAAAAGAAAATCGTAGACCTGAAACACAAAATGGTGGGTGCTTTCAACAAGCTAGTTTCCTGATAGTGATGAAACACCACAAGGTGTGCGTGTCCCATGGTATGTTTACGCGAGCAATCATCCTAACTATTTTTGTCCAATTATAAGAAAAGGAAAATCATAATTAATTTATTTACTTGCCTTCTATGTAATTAATTAAGATCACCTTCCCCAATTACCCTTGCGTGACATGCATGCATGTTGGTTGGTGGTGATTATGCGTGAAATAAAGATTGCTACACTCTGTTTGGAAGACGAGGTCCTCGATCCGAAAATCACGGAGGCCCCCGCGTCGCCGCCACAGGCGACACCGCCGACATGGGCGGCGATCTACCAGCGCCACCACCGTCCATCCTCCTTCCCCTGCCGCCGTCGGAGCCCAAGGCCGGCACAACCCAGCCGACGGCGAGGATGGCGGCGGCGGGGCCTTGTTCAGCGAACGGCGCCCGAATTAACGCCGGCACCTGCTCCTTGTCGTGGGCCGCGATGCGGCGGCCGGCGAGCGGCCTCGACACCACGACGGCGTGCCTGCTATCTCGGCAGTGTGCGCGATCGAGGGCGCGGCAGCGCTGTGTACGCGTAGGTATGGCCGTGTGGTGAAATCAAGGTCTCAGGTCAATTGTTGGTCACAGCTGGCCCGACTTCCAAGTTCCAGATGATCTTTAATGGAGAATTGGATGCAATGAGGGTCAGTTGCCACATGACCGATTCGATTCTGCAGGGACTGGCGACAAGTTGCATAGGTGAAGGGATCCAGACATGTATATCTCCATTTGCGTCGATCTTGAGGATCATTTTCGCTGGAGAAGGCACTGTCTGTGGAGATGACGAATGCTTCGTTTAATTTCTCTGGTCCCGAGATTTGGCTGTTGAGATGCCTCATGTTTATCTATCATCTATCGGCCTGCCTAGTCGCAATTTGGTGTCTGTGGAGATTATGATGACCTGAAGCTAGCAGATCGAGCGGAGTTTGTGGCAGTAATGTTCTATGGTGGCTAGATTTCGCATGTTCGAAAGAGGCCACCAATGCCATAGGCATGTCTGCTCATGGACTTTGTTGAATAGCTATCTTTGTCATTTCAAAAGTACCGGGTCTGGCGCCTTGGATGCACAAAGAGAAGAGGCAAGGATTCATTCATATGCAAGGATCGTCGAAAGATAGTGCAGCGAAAGTGTCGCGTGGAGCGCGAGGAGGTGCTTCATCTTCGCACAATCTAACTTTTCTTGTGCATGACTTCAGTGCAGCGAAAGCATCGCGAGTGGTTCGTGGGGAGGTGTCGAGCCTTCGCACAACCTTGTGACCAGAGTTCGGGTTTAAAAAAGCAATGTGTTGTTTAAGCGGCATTCTTGAGGAAATAGCGGCAACAACATCGAGTATTGACACCATAGGCTTTGTATTAGGTGTTGTGATAGATGATAGTTTTCTCGTCTTCTTAGGTGTTTTGAGGCTAAAATATGTTGGCTCACCTTGGTGCTTGACATGTAAAGGCTAGATGTACTTAATGTGCAGAGGCCCGAACATTATTTCACCTCAAAATAAAAGTTTCTTTTATCTAAAAAAATGTGTGTTATTAATATTCTATTAATTCCGCAAGCGCACGGAACACCATTGTAGCATTTCACCTTGGACTATTCCAGAGTTATCGTATTTATATTTTCGCAGAAAAGTAGAGTGGTAGGAAGTTGAATGTTAACAAAGTAGATACATATTATGTGAAATAACGTTGTGATAGATGATAGTTTTCTCGTCTTCTTAGGTGTTTTGAGGCTAAAATATGTTGGCTCACCTTGGTGCTTGACATGTAAAGGCTAGATGTACTTAATGTGCAGAGGCCCGAACATTATTTCACCTCAAAATAAAAGTTTCTTTTATCTAAAAAAATGTGTGTTATTAATATTCTATTAATTCCGCAAGCGCACGGAACACCATTGTAGCATTTCACCTTGGAGTATTCCAGGGTTATCATATTTATATTTCCGCAGAAAAGTAGAGCTGGAGGAAATTGAATGTTAACAAAGTAGATACATATTGTGTGAAATGACGATACCTTAATTTACACGTGGGTTAAAGGGGTATATGATATATGGGTGGCACTCACCATATAATCTAAGAAATAAATAGAGAGTAGAAGTTATGTTAGAAGAACAACGAGATAGAGACAAAGATTCTTATCTGTTAATCTTACATCTATTTACTTCTAGCAATTAGTTCTACAAGGTTATATGCAATTAGTTCTAGCAATTACTTCTAGCAATTAGTTTTACACGCACCCCACAAAGGTGTGCGTGTCCCATGGTATGTTTACGCGTGCAATCACTAATCCCAACTATTTTTTTCCAATTATAAGAAAAAGAAAATCATAAATAATTTATTTACTTTCCCTTCTATGGAGATAAGGACATTAATTAATTAAGATCACATTCCCCAATTACCCTTGCGTGACATGCATGCACAGGATGATTACACGGCAAAAAAGAATCAAAAGATTACATCCGCACCATCTATAGACGGAAAAAAAGTCGTGATTGTTGCTGCCATGTGAACGTTATCGTCATACTCCGGGCCACAATATGCACCGTAGTGAAGTCCGACACCAATACGTGTATGCCTAACAATCACACTAAACTATGTGGTTGGCACACTAACCCTGCATATAATGGACTAACCCATTTGCTAAAAATTAAAAACAAATATACATAGAAATATGTTCTTTATAAATAAATTATACTTGAATTTCTTTGTAACAACAAATTGACGGCTAGCAATCTGCTACCACCTAGCACCTATCAGTTCACCAAACACGGATATATCAAAATTGGTAGCTCAAATGAAATTGCGTCTCCGGATTAATTAAGGTGTGGATGTCCCATGGTATGTGTATATGATACATGTTTATCATTTTGGAATCGACAAAGATAAATGGAAAGGATAACTAGCGATCACAAATCTTGTGAAAATACTTGAATGGTGCTCTGCCTTTGCATTAAGAGAGAAGTGAAGAAACATTGTGCGGAAGATTCAAGGTACCGAGATTGCCCAACTAACACCGTCCAAAGCTCTGGCCTAGGAGTCCGCACAATTATAACAAGGAAATAAAAAGGTGAAAATAGAGAAGGGAAAAAAAAGAAAAGACCCACATCTGCTACCTTGGAATGTATCTCTGCTCTGAATTGAATAAACCATAAACCGTCTTTGTAGCGCCATTTGTTAAACATGGTTATGAGATATTTTTTTCCCATATCCATGTGCAGCAGACTCCACTCATTCTGTTCCATTCTCTATAAGGCACCTGTAATCTACTACTTCTTTATAACTGCAACCAACTAAGAGCTCTTAATGGCTATTTCTTTGCCCTCACGTTGAGCCACATCACCTCAATAATCCTGTCCATTGAATCATTTTGCTTTGTCCATCCTCAACCGTTCACTCCAGCTGACCATTGCATGATGCATGCACGCCGACTCATCCATGTATTACCTCTATCTTCACTCCACACGTTAAATTTATGAAATGAAACGCATGCTATACATGGACATCAATGCCATTTTCTCTCGGCTGCAACGCGCATTCCTTCTTAACTATTTTCCATAGAAGAAAACTGACGCTATCAATTTGTGTTGTAACTGACATATTGTATCAATTACCATTTTCTCTCGGCCACAAGCCCACAACGCGTATGCCTTCTGAACTATTTGTCAAGAAAACTGATGCCAATAATTTGTGTTGTAACTGACATATTCTAATTAATCCAGGAGAATACAATAGGCCTACCTGAGGGAAGCGTTGGACTCAGGCTATAATAACCACTCCAAACAAACAGTGCCATCCATCATTATATATTGTCATTATCCTCTCCTTGGATCAGCTTCATCTCTGCAAGAATATCTTTTCCCATTCTCCTTCCCGCACTATCTGCCTCTGCCTATGTGATGTGCGCTCCGCTCCGCCTGCAGAACGGTGAGGCAGCCTGTGAGACAGGGTCGTAGTCTCCAGCGCATATCATGCGAGCAAGCTGCAGTCTCTCTCTCTCTCTCTCTCTCAAGAATGTGTGCGTGTAATTTAAGGGATCCAAGAATGAATGGCATGGAAAGGATCAAGAAACAATTAGCCCAGTTGCCCCCTGACCATGATTTCTTTGCGCTGCGTCGGAGCAGCAGTTGTTTTATCAGGGCATTCCAGTTAGATGACATGATACATCCTTGGAATCATAGGATCCTTACGTAGTCCGGT
The DNA here is from genome assembly GCA_000970635.1 of Eragrostis tef. Classification (NCBI taxonomy): domain Eukaryota; kingdom Viridiplantae; phylum Streptophyta; class Magnoliopsida; order Poales; family Poaceae; genus Eragrostis; species Eragrostis tef. The sequence goes on along the minus strand of LAPY01000889.1, from coordinate 67,331 downwards.
GAATTTTGTTTTTTTGGCATAAGAATTATGTTTCCTATTTCTTTTCCTAAACGGAAGTGCTCATCCTAATATGTGTTTCCTCTTCATTTTCTTCTTGGGTTACCAATCAATCCAAACTCCTTGAATTGCTTTCGTCAGTTTCACTGTAATCTACTCATGCATGTTCCTATTTAATTATTTTAAAACATCCTTAAATAGGAGAAGGAAAAAAAAGGATGCTACTCTCCACGAGTATATTTAAGCTTCGTTTCCTTGGAAAGAAAATTTGCAGGTTTGCAAACACCTTTGCTACATTGTTAATAATTATTTCACAGGCTCTAGATGCCAATTTTGGTGCTGTTATAGCACCATGACAATTTTATGTGTCTTTCAAATTTACGAATCATTTCAACCCCAATCTTTAATATTTTTTTAGGCAAAACACCAATTTTAATATTGCTTTTGCAATTCCCGCAGCAACGCGCGGCGAATCACCTAGTTAGTGAATTTTAATAACCCAAATACTACCTAGGGTCTTCTTGTGTTTGACCATCACTTTATCTGTGTGCATATGCCTAATTGTCTGTTTTATTTTACAAACTTCAGGATGATATTACTGTTACGGTTTATGGTTACGTATGTTGTATTTCACAACTCGTAACAAAGAAACTACTGCCAATGCGGTAAAATTCCTGTGAACTTGTAATGCAGAACAAAGCAATGTGGGCTAGTTTGCTTTATGCTCTGAGAATCCTGCCTGACTCAGGCGCCGTGTTCAGGCATTCGATTCTGGATGCCTGAGGCCACGATCGCTGCTTGGTCAGCGATGCTTAGGTGAGGGCACAAGCCAAACAGGCCATATACTCATCACGCGGAAGATATATGCCCTTTTGCAGATTTTGGATTCCGCTTCTCTGACTGATGCTACAGTAGATACTGAAGCTAATGTTGTTTCTGTAGCTACAGTACCAAAATCGACAAAAAGCTACGTTCCACTAGATTACGAATTCTGGCCAAAAGCAGATCCTGCTACAGTGATTTTAGTCATTGCTGTTATGCTAATAACTCTTGATGAACAAGGAAAGAAAATTCTAGGAGAACCTATCCGACTCCTAGTCCAATATATGGGCAATTTACCAAAGAGTTCATATCCTAGAAGAAAGGAGAACCTCAACCTCGAGTATAAATAGTGGAGTACCCCAAGCTTTATAAACACAAGATTATTTTGAATAATAAAGAGAAGGCTTCATCCTACATTGTGTCTTCCCTCTCATCTACTTTGTGTGTTGTTTCCTACCCGTCGATAGCGTAGCACAACACTTGCATAAGCAAAATCCAAAATCCATTGCAGAAGTCGTGTCAAACGGGCTCATATACTAGGATCTTGGATTGTGCTCCACTGGCGCCAAAATTTCGGTCTATCGAGTGTACGTATGTCACAGGACTAAATATTTTAGAATATGTATGTATAACATATAGTACATTTGTTTGGTTAGAATGTATATTTAAGACAATTAATCCTGGTAACTAATAGTAATACTCTCTCCATCCAAGAACATAAACATTTATTTATAGGTTTGATCAAAGTCAAACATTCCCAACTTCGACTATTAATAGAAAAAATATTGGTACGATATATTGACGGTATGGAAATGATGTCGCTTCATTCATCATGAAACAAATTAGCTTGGTAAGAATTACTGAACCATAAGTGCTCTATGTTCCAAATTACAGTCACCAAAAAGCTTGGTAAGAATTACTGAACCTTAAGTGAACTATATTTCCCCCTTGGGAGGCAACTAGGCCGTGCATAGTAGCTGTTATATCACGAGAGATGTGTCCAATGGTATCTGTACACATGTAAAAAAAAAGAAACGGGCAACTATGATGGCAAACCTTGTAAAAATAACTTAATGAAAATATCTGCTCTAACGGTTCTTTATACCATTACAAACAAGGATCAAAGTTACAATATGCTGATTCAATTTAAACTAGGTAATTCTGCTTGTCCCATATCACAATTTTTGTTTTTTCTATTTCTGCATGTTGTTCTAGGGTTTTCTTCATCTTACCTTCTTGAATATTTATTTACTAAGACTTCATATTTTGTCTATGTTAGATGGCCGAAATTTATTAGAAGTAACATACTAAGTACATTAATATTTTTTAAAGAAAGGGACATCACATAAAAGCTAACTGATGCGGTGACAAAACAATGACGATACCTGTATTACATCTTCATATAGCACGACGCTTATTTACGTATCCAAAACACAACTAGGCACACAAGAGAGGAACTTCTTTTAGATGTGACATATATCTAAACATAAATGAGGTATATTACTTGATCATATCAAATTTTTGACGGAATGAAGCCATGTCGAATGAAAAGGAAATGTGAGACTAATCAAGTGTTATGGTGGAAACAAGGTAGCAGCATAGCTCGGGAACGTTTTAGAGATTATGAATGTGCAATCTTTTACAATACTCTATGTTCGTTGATGATATTTCGTAATCAATATCATTGTTTGTTGTATTTTTAGTAGTATGTACCTCAAGTAGCATGTAAATAATGTGAAAAGTTTCTTCAAACTTGAGTAACGGAGCATGAGGTCTTAAAGGTTCTATATCAGTCTTTAGAAGCTGCGCTGAATCATATTATACCTTTGTTATATCTATATGTGACACCCCGTGTCACTGGAATTCAAATCCGTGCAAATCAAACCCCAAAAGAAATGAAAACAGCTCAAATTCAAAATTCGAAATTTAAAATTTAATCAAGTTCAAACCCATCTCTGTGAAGAAACTCGAAATTTTCCATAACGATTTGAGCCAACAAAAATACCTGGAGATAGCCC
>LAPY01000889.1:43485-54481 GCA_000970635.1 Eragrostis tef | reverse complement strand
AGCGGCGGGTTCGCCAAGCTGCTGCCGGCGCCGATGCTGCGGCTGCGCGTGGCGCTGCTGCCCCGCGTGTGCCGCGTCGCGTTCCCGCACGCCGCGCTGCACCAGTGCATCAGTAAGTACTACATTGATTGTCGTGTGTAATTAAACCATCGTGCTAATAATCCCTTTTTTTCGTGTTTATTTTTTTCTTCGAGTTCTCTATTATTATTTTTTTTCTGTTTTGATGCATGTATAACGAAACTCTGTTGCGGATACACGTGCTGCATTGAACAGAGGGGCCTGTGCCGCCGTTGAACCCTCCATCGGCACCGGCGCCGGCGGCCACGCCACCAGAGTCACCGTCGACGCCGCCGCCTGAATCACCGTCGGCTCCACCGCCAAAGGCGACGCCGCCGGAATCACCGTCGTCTCCACCGCCAAAGGCCTCGCCACCGGAGTCGCCATCAACTCCACCGCCCGAATCACCATCGTCTCCACCGCCGAAGGCAACGCCACCGGAATCCCCATCGGCTCCACCACCAGAGGCGGCACCACCGGAATCCCCATCGGCTCCACCGCCAAAAGCATGTCCTCCGGAATCCCCGTCGTCTCCACCACCAGAAGCGACACCGCCCGAATCACCGTCGTCGCCGCCGCCCAAGGCGACTCCACCACAATCGCCATCTTCGCCGCCACCAGAGTCGTCATCATCTCCACCACCGAAGGCGACGCCACCACCGGAATCCCCATCCACTCCACCGCCAGAATCGCCATCGTCTCCACCGCCTAAGGCCACGCCACCGGAATCGCCATCGGCTCCACCGCCTGAATCGCCATCGTCTCCGCCGCCAAAGGCCACACCGCCTGAATCGCCATCGTCTCCCCCGCCGTCGGCAACACCCCCGGAATCCCCATCAACCCCGCCACCAGCAGCGACACCACCACCGAAATCATCACCTCCAACACCGTAACCACCAGAATCACCATCAACTCCGTCGCCGACGCCGGCGGCAGCGCCACCGAAATCACCATGCACTCCACCGTCGACACCGGAATCACCATCGGAGCCACCGCCAGCGCCGGCAGCTGCACCACCGAAACCGGCATCGACTCCACCGCCGAAATCGTCAGAGCTGCCGGATTCATCGTAATCATGCATGGTACGTATTCCCACCGTACTACTACTCTCTCCAATCAGCATCTTTTTCATGTTCAAAACATTGTTATCAGGTCCTAGAAAAACAAGATTAATGTTCTTTTTTTTTGAAGCAACAACATTAATGTTTCTTATCAGGCCTGCATTTTTTATGCCTTTGTTTTGCAGTGTAGCTCCGCAAGACAGGCGCCGCAGAAGTCTACAAGTAGTAGCTAGTCAGATTAGAAACGGGTTGCTTGCAGGGTCATGTAGTCCTCCAGTGTTTCTTGTCTTTTGCTACGCAGTAGTGTGTGTGTCAGGTGTCTTTTTATGCCTGTTCCGAAAGTGGAACAAAGTAATTTTTGGAAGTAATCAGTTTTTGTGTTACGTTCGACTGGCTTCTGTCATTGTGGTGACTTAAGAAAAAAGCATTGATGTCACCAATATTGTGTTGTCACAATATGCGCAATATAATATTAATTTGCATGAAGCGTTCAGGAAATTGTTACAAGAGTGAATCAACAGAGACTTGATTTCGAAAAAAGTAATTCTGGCACTCAAACTCCAGTATGCAGCTAGCAAGTTACTGTTTGACACGCCCCCACGCCGTAATCTAAACATGCCGATTTCAGTGGAGGTCAGATATTACTAGTTTCTTTATCCTTTAAAAATTATTCCTAAATGTTTCCTACATCAAACCGATAGTGCCAACTTCTTGACTCTTTTCATGAGATTTTAGCATTTTTTAAAATCAAGATGTCAAAGATGTACACAAGTTCATATCATGAGATTTTAGCATTTTTTAAAATCAAGATGTCAAAGATGTACACAAGTTCATATCATGAGATTTTAGCATTTTTTAAAATCAAGATGTCAAAGATGTACACAAGTTCATATCATGAGATTTTAGCATTTTTTAAAATCAAGATGTCAAAGATGTACACAAGTTCATATCATGAGATTTTAGCATTTTTTAAAATCAAGATGTCAAAGATGTACACAAGTTCATATCATGAGATTTTAGCATTTTTTAAAATCAAGATGTCAAAGATGTACAAAAGTTCATATCTAGTGGAAGCCGTCTACCATAGGCAACACATAACAGTACCGGGACTTGCTCCACCAGAGACATGTAACAAATCCGGATGTGGACTCGATCTTGAGCTGAGTAGTATCTAATCAAGGGCCCATGATATACTCTTAGTTGTTTCTGCTAGCTCTTCCATTAGTCGGATCAAGGCGCAAGCAACAGAAACAGACGCCACTGTACTCCTCATGTGTTTATAGCTAACTGGCAAGACGATAATGACAAGCATCATTTCGGCATGCCTATATGGAGAAAGGCCTAACCGAAATCTGAACACCAACAGCTAGGTCCCTTTTTTCAATGGATTGAATTGAGAGATTGCAGGCTTGCCCCCTAAGTGATCTGCATCAGCACAGGACGATGAGAGGCAGCTCGGCCGCGCGGATGAGAGGTGGACGACGAGAGGCAGATCGGCTGTTTGCATCCATGCCATCACTTTGGACTGAGTTTTTGTCTATACCATCATGCTAGTCAATGCCCAACATATGCTGACTACGATGCGAGCAGGCGAAATCCCCCTTCGGTGACGAATATGAGGGTCCACCATGTAGTGACTAGGATACGAGCGAGGAAATCATGGAACGAATGGTAGTGAAGCTTAGTTTTCGTCATTTTTAGTGACGAAACCCAGAAACGTCATATAAGTTGGCCGAAAACAGGGAAAACCCTTAAAATAGCGACGAATCTACAGTAATTTTGTCATAAATCAGCAGATCTGTACTAGTGTATGGATGTAACCAGTTCTGAGAACTGAGTGCTGTTTTTCACATGGCATTACATTGCATAAGATTGTGTCAAATGCAAATTTCTTTTACAAACTTACTTCCACAAGGAATCATCCAATTTTTCTGATATCATTCAAAATTGGGTGTTCACCAATGGTGTGCCTAATTCAAGGCCCTACTAGCCTTGTATCACCCGGGGCCAGGTCCCTCAAGATTATTTTAACTTGATTTCTTCATGTGATTTTCAATTTCTCAACATCATTTCAGAAGTTTAGTTGGTGCATGAGCAGCCTAGAAGGGAAGCAACCAAGATCAATCAAAAGGTACCCACAAGACCATGACCCCGGGTACCCACAAGATCAAAAGGGCCGAGTAACCTAAGAAGGATAGCCATCAGACCAGCCCAAAAGAGACCGAGTAGCCCACGGCTCAAGATGAAAGGTTCTACTACTTGGTAGGATAAACAATGCTTCTTGCCTTGTACTCCAATACAAACCACCCAACTCCGGACACAGTGATATTATCCTTCGGGAGGCCCGAACCTGTCTAAACTCCAAGTCTTGTGTTCACCACCGTACTCTTGGTTCCTTCTCCCTTAGTTAAATTTGAGGTCCTAAAACCTTGACAGGATGAAACTCTAGTATTAATAGATCCAGATCATGAATATTCAATATACTAGTGTTCTCCTAATAGTATAGTAGTGTACTATCGCGAAATTCTTTGTAACACAAGTACAATAAGTGTAACACCAGATTGAACTAACATCGCTACAACTTGCTAACATCAACACTATCAATTTGTAGTGAACTTGTTGTTATGTACCGCAAAATGTACAATGAAGTATCTGAGATTGTGATGCAACAATAGTGTATATATAACATTATGTTCTTGGTATGTCCAACAGAAATAATATAGTTTACCGGCCCATGAACACATGCGTACTAGCATATTACATAGGGCTCTTCCATTAGGATCAACAGAATGTAGCATTCTTGAATCATTGTCGGTCACTACTCTAGCTAGTATTCTGATGATGATGACTCCGTCCTGGCAAGTGTCAAAGGCAATTTCTTGGGTTTCTCCTCTTCCGTTTTTTCCAAAATGCTTTGGCTGTCTTTGAGTACAAGCCGCAGTGCCTGAATGCCTTCCATTTCGTAGTCATTCCATGGCAAGCTCTTCGCCATTTTCTCCACCTGAAAGAAAAGTAACGGCTTGAAAGATGACCTAGGCTCCATTCCCTTAGTTTTGTCCTCTTCTGAAGGACCATTTTTGGCACCTCCCCATGTGGCAGTTGGTGTAGCTGTATTATGTGACCTGAACCATAAAACAACATAATTTGAGGCGATGATGGCAGCGGCCATTCCACATATCACCGCATGATGATCAAGAACAAGAGCTCTAGGATACCCAGCATTGTAGAGACTCTCTGTGCTCATGACACCAGAATCCCTATGAGTGTCCAGTAACCAATTGACGATGATACGAATCTCAGACTTCGAAGGAGCAACATGTCGTACAATGCTTCTTGCCTTGTACTCCAATACAAACCACCCAACTCCGGACACAGTGATATTATCCTTCGGGAGGCCCGAACCTGTCTAAACTCCAAGTCTTGTGTTCACCACCGTACTCTTGGTTCCTTCTCCCTTAGTTAAATTTGAGGTCCTAAAACCTTGACAGGATGAAACTCTAGTATTAATAGATCCAGATCATGAATATTCAATATACTAGTGTTCTCCTAATAGTATAGTAGTGTACTATCGCGAAATTCTTTGTAACACAAGTACAATAAGTGTAACACCAGATTGAACTAACATCGCTACAACTTGCTAACATCAACACTATCAATTTGTAGTGAACTTGTTGTTATGTACCGCAAAATGTACAATGAAGTATCTGAGATTGTGATGCAACAATAGTGTATATATAACATTATGTTCTTGGTATGTCCAACAGAAATAATATAGTTTACCGGCCCATGAACACATGCGTACTAGCATATTACATAGGGCTCTTCCATTAGGATCAACAGAATGTAGCATTCTTGAATCATTGTCGGTCACTACTCTAGCTAGTATTCTGATGATGATGACTCCGTCCTGGCAAGTGTCAAAGGCAATTTCTTGGGTTTCTCCTCTTCCGTTTTTTCCAAAATGCTTTGGCTGTCTTTGAGTACAAGCCGCAGTGCCTGAATGCCTTCCATTTCGTAGTCATTCCATGGCAAGCTCTTCGCCATTTTCTCCACCTGAAAGAAAAGTAACGGCTTGAAAGATGACCTAGGCTCCATTCCCTTAGTTTTGTCCTCTTCTGAAGGACCATTTTTGGCACCTCCCCATGTGGCAGTTGGTGTAGCTGTATTATGTGACCTGAACCATAAAACAACATAATTTGAGGCGATGATGGCAGCGGCCATTCCACATATCACCGCATGATGATCAAGAACAAGAGCTCTAGGATACCCAGCATTGTAGAGACTCTCTGTGCTCATGACACCAGAATCCCTATGAGTGTCCAGTAACCAATTGACGATGATACGAATCTCAGACTTCGAAGGAGCAACATGTCGTCGCCATACCTTGTCCCCATGCAAAATAGCAGCACCGTCACATTTAACTAGGCCCATGATATTGGGGTTGCCAATTATTATGCTACCGGGAGACGATGCTTCCCTCAATAGCACACCTGAAAGTGTAGACAACACCTTCAATGTTCTCTTCTCATGTCTATGCTTTTCTGAATCTAGCTCCTTGCGTACATGTACAGCAAAAATTTGCACCAAGTACTCACAAGCACACCGCAATGAGAAGGGAGCATATCTTGGGGTTTCATTGTGGCATATGATGAGCCCCCATAGTCTCTTGTTATCCTGGTTCTTTTTTTGCCAACTCTTTCAATTCAACTTCACAGTCTGCTTCATCATCTGTATTATCCGTAACTATGACAGCCATGGTTAGGGAGGCAGTGGTTTTCATGTTCTTCATGTACTGTAAATGACAACTATGCGGTGCTCTAAGAAGTGAAGAGCACAAGCTGATTTCAAAGGGGGTGTTCCTGTCGGTAACAATTTGCACAAGCTTGGCATGGCTATCACATACCATTCGCACTCTATTCATCATGAAAAGAAATCTTGACGCTTGAGGGATATCTGTGGCAGGATAATGCATTCCTAGATATGGTTCTAGGCCAGGGCTTGTGGCCTCAGCAATGATATCGCTACGACCATCTTCATGGAACATATCCACCATGACACGATCATAACCCGTTAGCTCGAGCAGTTCCTGAGCTAAAATGTTGCATAGTCCCTTGATACTACCACCACATACTGATTGAAGTTTGGATGATGCCTTAAAAGCAAGATTTAATGGCTGCATATCAGTATAAGTTGAAGCCATAGTAGGAAACTCTACAGGCACCACTGGCTCAAAATCAATCATCACACAACCGGTTGCTGAGTGAAGGAAGGCATAGAATGCCTTATTTGTGGTTTTTGTCTTAACCATAATAAAATTCAATAGTGAGACCTTGGCAGTGCCTAATGCCTTCTCTAGCTCTGAAGCACCAGGTTCAGCAAACAGAGAACGAACATGAGCGCCAGTAATGCCCGGATGTGATGCATCTGATGTAAGCATTTCTGGTGCATTGCTGCTATATGCAATGACTTTTGATGTCATCTCATCAAGGGCCAATAAGCATCCATATGATTGTATTTGTCTTCCCCCTCGAATCTCCTGCAAGTAGTCTGAAATCTTCTCACCCGTAGCACTATGTGAAGATGAAGCCATCTCTAAGAGTGGTTCAAGATCTAGTACTCGGTGATGTGATCGTCTGTTGCGTGAGTTCAAATGAAACAAATGGAAGTGAGAAACAATAGGCATCAACTACGCAAATAGTACGCAACTAAGAAGACCATTCAATAACATAATCGAATATATATTGCATCTTTCATAGATATTTCATGCTTGATGGACTAACCACATATTTGTGTGTTAAAAGCACATGATATTGAACGTAAATGGTTAATGAATACACAATGAAGGAATCTCTACCGATACTAATAAGTGTTGATTCAGTTAAATTATGTTGGAAAGGCTGAAATCAAATAGTGTACAATTGCATCATATTAATATCTCACGGCTATATCCACATTCATTCTCAAGGCTATCATATTAATCTAAGAAAAAGAAAGAAAATCTACCTATCACTATCGTATGACAACAATTTCACCCAAAGTATCCCCATAACATAAAGTTACCTATTATTCCTATCATTAGAGAATGCATAATTTTGTTACAAACTACATGCGGTTTAAGGGGTCAAAGTTGTAAATTCATATAATCTTTTGATGTACTAATAGGAAAATAATGAAAAGAACAGTACATGATACATTATATAGTCTACCTGTACACTTATTTTTACATTATAATGGACACAAGTAACATATCCAAGTTGCAATCCAAGTAATCTTTTGATGTAAAATGTAACAGAAAAAATAGTGAAAAACCTAGCTTTTACTATAAGATTGTTATCTTATTGAGATTTCAGACAAAAAATGTTCCTTATTGAGACATATTAATATGATTTTTGTCTTGTTTTTAATCTTTATAACATCAACTTTAACATAGGAAAAAAAGACACTGTTTTAGGTTCAGTTTTTATTTTCCTTTGATTATTTTGGTTTTCAAGTTTTGTTGAAACTGATTTTTTTTTTGAAAAAAAAACACATCGATCCAAATCTGAACAAGCATCAGTTCGGCATGCCGATATAGAGAAAGGTCTAACTGAAATCTGAACACCAACAGCTAGGTCCTTTTCAATGGCTTGAGTTGAGAGCTAGCAAACATGGCATCTAATCACTGCCTTGTTTTCTAGTGTATCGATCTTTGGAAAAAAAATAAAACCTTCAAAGAATAGCTAAACATTACTGCTTTTTACACACGGTATAACGATCCATTGTGACATATTAATTTTATATCTAACTTTGACAACCAACGCCAGTCCAAAGTACAATCAATACTTGGGATGTTAAGAATCTAGTATTACATCGAACAAACTGAAATCTGAACACCAACAGCTAGGTCCTTTTCAATGGCTTGAGTTGAGAGCTAGCAAACATGGCATCTAATCACTGCCTTGTTTTCTAGTGTATCGATCTTTGGAAAAAAAATAAAACCTTCAAAGAATAGCTAAACATTACTGCTTTTTACACACGGTATAACGATCCATTGTGACATATTAATTTTATATCTAACTTTGACAACCAACGCCAGTCCAAAGTACAATCAATACTTGGGATGTTAAGAATCTAGTATTACATCGAACAAACTGAAATCTGAACACCAACAGCTAGGTCCTTTTCAATGGCTTGAGTTGAGAGCTAGCAAACATGGCATCTAATCACTGCCTTGTTTTCTAGTGTATCGATCTTTGGAAAAAAAAATAAAACCTTCAAAGAATAGCTAAACATTACTGCTTTTTACACACGGTATAACGATCCATTGTGACATATTAATTTTATATCTAACTTTGACAACCAACGCCAGTCCAAAGTACAATCAATACTTGGGATGTTAAGAATCTAGTATTACATCGAACATGTGACTTTGCAGAAATTTCTCTACCCATGATGTTTTTTTTAGAAAAAAAAGTTGGTGGCACTTTCGGCATTCTTCTAATTAAAAAGATGATATTTTTTGCCTTGGTCAAAAATTTCGTAAGTAAACGTGAACGAAGGTTTGTACTAATCAATAGGGATGGTTCCTTCCTTTTAATTACAAAGAAAAGGAAGACATGTCATCAACTTTTCCGTTGACTAACAATATCTACAAAAGTTAAATTACTTTAAATATAAAGAGTTGCATAATATGATAGTTGGTTTCATAGTTAATATACCAGCATCAGTTTTATAAAGTTTTTGCTATGGATTGACAAAGTAGAAAATAGTAGTTTCTGACGTTAAGAATGAAGGGTAAAAGGTAGAGAGGTCATCGGTTTTCCCATCAAAATTGAAAAGGAGAAAATTTAGCACTAATGGATCATTAATCACATTCTATTCTCCTCTTAGAAACAAAGCGACTGTAGTGAGTAGGGAACCTGATGAAGCCGCCTTGCTATTCTCCTGGCTACATATCATGCGCATGCAATGTTCTCTATCTTCCTAAACATGAGTTTCTCGGCCATTCCCAACACGCAAGCATGCATACACTTCTTGGTTATTCTTCTGTCGTTTCTTTTACGTAGTTTATTTGTTCAGAACATTAATAGAGAATATTCAAAAACCAAGAATGGAAGGATGATTTTTTTAACCCTAATTAAACAGGATATGCCAGGAACCTACTGTGTACATATGGACGAGAACGATGAGTGGAGTTATATCTGGGGTAATTCTGTTTTGTCTTCAGTAAGTTTAATAGATTGATTATTGGTAGAAGACAAATACATCCTACTTATAAGAGGTTATGAAGATCATCATCCCAGTTCAAGCACATAGTTTTCTTCTCTTTGTTCATGAAAGACGGAGTCAACACGATCTGTTGAAAGGAGGAATATGGAGTTGGAAGCACATATATGATTGTGAATTATGCATATGCCAGCTGGAAGATGAAACAAGAGAGCATCTATTCATGAGTTGAAATTTCGCTCGAACATGTTGGGAATCCATTGGAAATCACATATGCCGCAGGGAACGAGACCCCTCAAAATGGTGGTTACCATCAAACAAACCTTGAATGTTCCATCTTCACGGAGATCGTGACATGGAGTATTTGGACCACTCGCAATGACTGGATCCTAAGTGGCACCAACACCACAAGGTTGTAAACTAAAATTCATGCACTTCTTCTCACTTCTGTTGCACAGATCTAGATTTCAGTTTCATAACACGCTGTATTTTTTGAGGTTCGTAAACTTCTATATTACATCAGTATGTATAAATCAGTAGGGGCTGCTACCCCTCCTGTTTCCTAAAAAAAAATCCAATACCTATATGGTCCAGTCCCTTCGACACGACCAACTTGGATATGGCAATAGTCCTCTGACGATACATGGCCTTTTAAGTCATTCTTTCTCCACTCAAAGGACTTAGAATTGTGTTGGTATAAGGTCTCCACAGTGCCACTTTATAAACTATATATTGATATAAAATACTATGCTAGGCCTCCATAAGAAGCCATGATCTATATCTGCTTAAAAGAAGTGTACAATCTTCACAGATTATCCATATGCAGCATATTCCTCACCTTACCATCGGTATGACCCTTTGTAACCAATTGAAGCCATCTTCATGGATCCATGGAATCTCCTCGTCCTGATCAGGAATGCTCTTGTAAAATATAGGATTAATAGTTCAATTTGGTACTAAATCCTTGGGATTTGGATCCTGAAAACTTTTTCAAACAGGGACTTGAATTGTACTATTTCGATGGTGACGCTCCCTCAAAGAAATCTGCCATAGCTTCCCCAAGATCCTCAACAGAGTACTTGATGTAGAAGTTTTGGCGCTCTCCTTTTCCGATATGATGCCGATATCTACCAAGGAACGGCCGATAAGCAAGGACCAACCTCTCCGATATTGAGATCCTAAGCTCCTCCCTCATCTGTGTGTCTGGCACATACCACCTTGACTGGACCTTATGTGCCTCCCCAAACTCAATACTGAAACCCTTGAAACGTTCACGCATATCAGCACGGAAAGGCTGGCCTTGTAGCCCGAAACGAGGTTGGTGTAATTCATGACGTAGCGAGTGAGCGGGTGGACGGTGCCGCCGGGCACCGCAATCTTGGACAGGTCGCGGAGCACGGCGCTCTCAAACTCGGAGAGCATCCCGGGCACGGCGCCGGCCAGGGTCGACCGGGCCTTGGCGGCCTGCGTGTATATGGGCTCCGTGGCCTTGGACGCGGAGAAAGTTTCCGAGATGTCTGGCAACAGGTCGGCGAGCGCGTCGTGGATGTCGATGATCTTGAACAGCTTCTCTGGGGACCGCGGCCACCCGGCGCCGACGGCCTCGGCAAAGCCCAGGAGCTGCTGCGCCGCTCCCTTCACGACCTCAGCGAAGGACGCGTCGGCGGCGGCGG
>LAPY01000889.1:0-13551 GCA_000970635.1 Eragrostis tef | reverse complement strand
AACTTGATCCTGGCACACAAGCGGGAATCTGTTTTGCCTTTACAAAACAGGCGTGACAGCCGACCCCGCCGGCGCGCCACCGGCGGACGAGGATGTAGAGCGAGGCGAGCGCTAGAGCCCGGAAGACGCGGTCGGTGTGGCCGCACACGGCCGCCGGAGCAGGGGCGGCGCCGGCGAGGTGGGCCGCACGCATGGCGAGATTTTAAGGGGGAGCTGAGGAAGGCGAGATATCCGCGTGATGTCGGGTGTTTGCTGTGGTTGTTCGTTCGTTGACTTTCATAACAACACAGAATGGTCAAAGGAAAAACGCTGTTCCTAGTACTTTTTTTTTATCTCTATTCCTAGTACTTTTGGCCAGCCGGGACATCTGCTAAAACCATTCAGAAATATATTCGGTTTACTTCTGTTTTATATATGATGTCAGTTGATTTTTTAATATGTGACATCTGCTAAAATGCTCATAGAGACAGTTGGTACTTGCACCGCGCTACAGTTTTGGCTTTCACATCAGATGATGCATGAAACAGCTGGCTACCTCTACTGATTAGTAATACTGAAAATGAGCTAGAGAACAAAAGTATTACAAATTCTTCATTATTACAGAAAATCGATCGCTAGAACAAAAAGCTAAGAGAGCTAAGAGGAGTATGCTTCATCCTATCCCCACGAAAGGCGTGGTGGCTTCTTGATGAAACTGCTTTAGCTTGTCTCTAATCCTCGAACCGACCTCCTTCAGCTTTCTACGATTGTCCCCAATGCTGAGCACCTTCCTTCTCTACATAATAGATGTTATTACTTTGTAAGGCCCAACAAAAGGAGATGAACCAATATTGCTCAGGAAAACAACTCTATTTCTAAGTAACCAAAGTGACCAGGTGCAAGCACCCAGTAGGACCAAGTTAGTTTTTTTTTTCTTTTGTCATCTTTACTTTAGCCATTGATCGTCATATCTCTAAATTGTGGTAAGGTGGTTGGTATGTTGGGCCAGAACAGGGCATCCTTTATTACACACTAGAGAACACACTAGAGAAAAGTAACTACAGGACATGTAAATATGATATGATTCGTTGTTTCATCAACTCCATAGAGTTTACATTTCTTGCCCCTTTTTCATCTTTTTTTCTTAAGGCCTTGTTCGGTTGAGCCAAATCAGGCTCGGAACGGGCTTGTTTCGGCCAGACATTTTGGCTTAGCTTGAAATCGGAAAGAGGCCGGATTCTTCGTTTGGTTAGATGCGGCATGTTTTGAAGCCAGGCCTATCCTGGCCGAATTCGCCACTCCAAGGCCCGAAAACGAGTCCCGAGTCTAACCTACTGATTTCATTCCGGCCTGCCTGAGTGAACCGACGGGCTTCATTCTTTCCTGGGCTGTCCTGGAAACTGGTCTGAATCAAAACAGTCCTAACCGAACAAGGCCTAAGCTGTGAAAGGGGTATTGGCCTAGTGGTTAAGGCACCCGAGTAACACCTTTGAGGTTCTGGGTTCGACTCCCGGTGGGAGCGAATTTTCTAGGATTTACCGGCGTTATGCGTTAAGTGGTAAGTGGCGTTTCCGTCGACAACGAGGCGTCTTTGGTGACTTCAGGAATCTCCAGATATGTCGGGAGGTGAGTGTGCGTGCATGATGTGAGCGTTTGCGTTGTACTGTGTAATTCTAAAAAAAAAAGAACAAAGCCTAACCTGGTCACAAGATTGAATCATGTCCTTGCGCAGTTGACAAAGGAAGATCCGTACTTTGTTTGGGATTTTTGCCTGCCATATATCTATCATGTCATTGTCTATCACTCTCGGGTGTAGTATAGTTATGTACAAGGATGATGTTGTAAATTGTCAAGTTTTCTCTAAAACCCGCTTAACAGTGTTTGGTTCTTTCAGTCAAATTGATTTGTTCTAGTATATCCATTAGCCTTGACCCTTCCTCCACCTCTATTTCTGTTAGATCTCTTCTAAATTCAATCTCCGGGGTTCCATTTGGAAATACTTGGTTCACTGTCTGGTTTGGGTATCTGCATTTCAGAAACAAGTTCAGAAAAGTAATCTTGAGTGCGCATTTGTCCAGCCAGCAGTCTGTCCAGAATTTTGCCTTCTTACCATCTCCAATGATGTAAACTGCTCCTTTGCTAAAATGTCGTTTAACACTGTACAAGCCTCTCCAAAATTGAGATGTATTTCTCACTCTACTATCGAAGAAGTTCCCTTCTTTCATGTATTTAAAGTAACTCACAGCATAAGGCATCCTTACCATTCTCCAGCTTGAAACTCCACTTGTTCATGCATTCATAGTTCTGGTCTCTGTGAAGCCTAATCCTTCAAATTCCTTCAGAGTAGCCATTGCACTCCATTTGACCATATGATATTTTTTTTCTTGTTGTTCTTTCCATGCCAAAAGAAATAAGCTCTATCAGTATCCATTTCCTGGTGATTATTCTCAAACAAAAGATGAACTCCCATTGTGTAAATTGGCACTGAGCTGAGACAGCTTTCTAGGAGAATTGATTTGCCCCCTGATGAAATTAGCTCACTCTGCCACGTTGTTAAAGTCCGTTGTCTGAAGTTGTGTGTTACTGACAGGCATACCCAGATATTTTATTGGTAGCTGGCCACGTTACAGTTGAACAAATAAGCAACTCTTTTGCTTTCCTGCTCACTAGCTCCACCACAAACACCTCACTCTTGAAGTAATTGATTTTAAGACCTAACATGTTTTCAAAGAAAAATAACAGAATTTTGGTGTTTGCTTAATTCAGTGAAGTATACCTTAAGTGAAGATTCAAGTCTTCCAAGTGCCTCCCTGTCATGCATCAATGCTCTGTCTTTAGTGTAAATATGTACAGTAACACACATGCATCAATGCTCTGTCATACATCAAGTGAACCTCCACGATGTTTCTGGGTTCGACTCCCGGTGGGAGCGAATTTTCTAGGATTTACCGGCGTTATGCGTTAAGTGGTAAGTGGCGTTTCCGTCGACAACGAGGCGTCTTTGGTGACTTCAGGAATCTCCAGATATGTCGGGAGGTGAGTGTGCGTGCATGATGTGAGCGTTTGCGTTGTACTGTGTAATTCTAAAAAAAAAAGAACAAAGCCTAACCTGGTCACAAGATTGAATCATGTCCTTGCGCAGTTGACAAAGGAAGATCCGTACTTTGTTTGGGATTTTTGCCTGCCATATATCTATCATGTCATTGTCTATCACTCTCGGGTGTAGTATAGTTATGTACAAGGATGATGTTGTAAATTGTCAAGTTTTCTCTAAAACCCGCTTAACAGTGTTTGGTTCTTTCAGTCAAATTGATTTGTTCTAGTATATCCATTAGCCTTGACCCTTCCTCCACCTCTATTTCTGTTAGATCTCTTCTAAATTCAATCTCCGGGGTTCCATTTGGAAATACTTGGTTCACTGTCTGGTTTGGGTATCTGCATTTCAGAAACAAGTTCAGAAAAGTAATCTTGAGTGCGCATTTGTCCAGCCAGCAGTCTGTCCAGAATTTTGCCTTCTTACCATCTCCAATGATGTAAACTGCTCCTTTGCTAAAATGTCGTTTAACACTGTACAAGCCTCTCCAAAATTGAGATGTATTTCTCACTCTACTATCGAAGAAGTTCCCTTCTTTCATGTATTTAAAGTAACTCACAGCATAAGGCATCCTTACCATTCTCCAGCTTGAAACTCCACTTGTTCATGCATTCATAGTTCTGGTCTCTGTGAAGCCTAATCCTTCAAATTCCTTCAGAGTAGCCATTGCACTCCATTTGACCATATGATATTTTTTTTCTTGTTGTTCTTTCCATGCCAAAAGAAATAAGCTCTATCAGTATCCATTTCCTGGTGATTATTCTCAAACAAAAGATGAACTCCCATTGTGTAAATTGGCACTGAGCTGAGACAGCTTTCTAGGAGAATTGATTTGCCCCCTGATGAAATTAGCTCACTCTGCCACGTTGTTAAAGTCCGTTGTCTGAAGTTGTGTGTTACTGACAGGCATACCCAGATATTTTATTGGTAGCTGGCCACGTTACAGTTGAACAAATAAGCAACTCTTTTGCTTTCCTGCTCACTAGCTCCACCACAAACACCTCACTCTTGAAGTAATTGATTTTAAGACCTAACATGTTTTCAAAGAAAAATAACAGAATTTTGGTGTTTGCTTAATTCAGTGAAGTATACCTTAAGTGAAGATTCAAGTCTTCCAAGTGCCTCCCTGTCATGCATCAATGCTCTGTCTTTAGTGTAAATATGTACAGTAACACACATGCATCAATGCTCTGTCATACATCAAGTGAACCTCCACGATGTTGTAAATACTTTTGCCTTATGACACACTATCTTCACCAACTCAAGAAATCCGTCGTATTGAGGTCATAATTTATTATTTACATTTCACCAACTCCCTTTCAATGATACGTACTCAGATAAATGAATTTGATTTTTGCCTCTATAACTAACTCTCCATCAATATCTCTGTCCCCCTGCCTTTCAGCGCACGACTTCACTGCACCAGAAGAAAGTTTTCTCCTATAAGAACGCAGGGTCTGAGTGTTCAAAGAGAAAATATAGTTCCAAGCATGTTACATTAATCAGTAAGATTCCTTCCACTTGGATTACACTCTTTCTTTCTCATAACAATAAAAGCAGTCACCTTGAGGCCCAGAATCACTAGTTTGAGAATGGGCGGCATCGAGAAAACAAAAATTCCTACTATACAAATGGCATGCACGTCTCAGTATCCTGTCCTCTTCCTCCACCCGCGGCCCGTCACCGCTTCAAGTTTCTAAGAAACTCGCACTAGAATTGGAAGTACTGAGGCACAATACAAAACCTCGCGAAATCGAAGCTGCAGGATTGCAACAAGGCTCCAACTAACTTTTGCACATGTAAATCATTAACTTTAATTCAAATCCTGCATTACAGATCCCTTTGAATTCACATAAAGCTCTTGTAGAATCATTTGGATTTTATTACATTAAAGCACGCTACATTTTCGTGAAACTTTGTTGAATCGTATGAGCAATTTGGATTAAACTTGTCAAAACTTGCCTGGAAATATGCTTGAAATTACGGTTCGAAAACTTGTTTTTGATGGAAAGAGGCAGGTGCCCTGCCGTTTCATAATGAAAAGGAAGCAGGATTCGAGTTCAAAGTCTTGCTCATATTAGCCATTGTTAATCACGGTTCAAACAAACCCAATTTGTCAAACTTGCTTAATTAGATATGTTACGCATAGCCAGGTGCCAGATAAAGCATTTCCCCACTGTTGCACCCCCAACACACGCCGATGCTCGAGGGCGAGGCAACGTCGATCGCAAGCGCGAAGGCAGCACTCCTCGAGACTGAACACGTGCCCTGATCTCCTCGGCCCCTTATTCATTGATTGCTCGTAACCCTGCTCAATGGAATGACTAAGTGCACCTATGTGTTTTAATTTGTAGCTTATTACAGTTGTAAGAAATAAGTAACGTGTTTCTGAAATGTGTGTTAACTAGATGATACCCCGCGCATTGCTGCGGGATGTGTAGAAGGTTTAATAGTGTTAGAAAAGTTAGCAGATTAGTTGTATATATTGTCGTTCACAGATAAAGAGAAAAAAAAGAAATGACAGGCCTCGTGCATGCCGCCAGGCACTAAGCAAAAAGAGTATAAGGAAATGAATAAAACACTATTACTTGGCCACTTTTAGTCACTCAATTCAGCAGAATACTGGAGCATAATACATTTTCTTATTCAATCTTTTCTCGCTAATCTGCATGGGAAAAATAAAGAAGCAAATGTTCCTTCAGTCTTCAGAAACAAAATTAAATTAACGCTGTCACATCTCTCAATATAACTAACTGTAGATGTATATGAAGATGCCTGGGAGGAAAACATACTATTGGTGTGCATATGATTTTGGAAGCACGCGGAATTATACAAAATATTGCTCTACTTGGACAATTTTTTGGTTCTGAATCTTAATAATCTGAAAAAAACAGCAAACCTTGAAACTGAAAAAAAATGAGAAAAATGTCAGCAATACCATTCAAGTGTAACTCTACCTGAATAAATTACTTCGCCACTTATACCTTGAAGCCACTGCATGAATGAATCCTCAGAAATGAAAAGTAGGAAATGAATTGCAAAAATAGAACCTTGTTGCTGCCAAACCCATTCAGTTTTAAGGTTCCATACTTGCGTGCAAATAATGCAGGTCATGGGTGACTGGAATCGACCTTTGCATGTATAAACCATGCAACTAACATATTGACAAAGAGAAGGATTTGTGTTATTGATCACATCAAAAAACCATGCAACTTACAATTGCTAAAAAGATCCATCCAAGCAACTCGGGTTGTCCCGAGGGGTTTCTTCTTTTAGTCCAACCTGATAAGATTTGATCCAAATACCTCAAACTGACGCTTGGGAACAAACCAATTCTTGCGTATAGTTGCTTATAAACAAAAGGAAATTGATCAGCAGCCTGAACGGATCTGAAATGAGATTGGCACAGGAGGGAGAGAGAAACCAAAAGCAATGGATTAACCGGTATATGGCAAATTAGCATTGCAGAAGGACATGGCGATCCAATCATGCTTTCCTGCTTGGCGGGGAGCTGAAGATGCTCCTGAACACTTGCCGGCGATTCAATGATGATTTCTTGCTTAGCAGAGAGCCGGAGATGCTCCTGAACACGAAAAGCCACTGTTGAATAAGTTGAGTCGGGGAGCTTCCGTGTATATATGGAAGCTGGATGGCCTAGCGATGCCCGGGGAGGAGAAGGACGCCTCTTCGACTGGTTTGCTCGGGACTGCTCGAAATTAATCACTGGCTAGAGAGATGCTTGAGAAGAGCTTCTGATATACAGACTGATTATAGCTGGAGGATTAGTGTGGTTACCTGCATTGGTAAGTGGAAGCAATTCGCCATTAAACAGGCACAATTGATTGCCGAGTAGTGAGAGCAGTTTCCATCCTGAGCAACAATAGGAACTGACGATTGATTGCTGAGTAATCAACCTGTGTGGCGTTGATTGTTCATCTATGCAGCGGCTGTTTGATGAAGTGAACGTTTGACGGAGAAGATGAAGATGAAGAACGGACAGGATGAGGAGATTGAGTTGAGATCGAACGGTCTAAACAAAAAGGATCACGTGGCTCGCTGTGGTTGCAGCTTTATAGCAATTAGTGATTGTTAGTGGGTTGCACTTATATAGAATATATAGATATAGATAGATTAGACTGTTACTGTAAACAAGAGTAAAACTTCAAGTTTGTTGGTTGACCTTCAAAAAGAAAAGAAAAGGAGTTTGTTGGTCATCGTCGCCACAGCTCAAAATTTGAGCTGGGTCCACCATTGCATCCTTTATTCGTCATGTGCAGGAGGTGAAGAGCGCGTCCCCTCGAGGCCCTGAGAGCGATGCTGCCTGAGCTTTGCCTTTATGCCAACAGTTCGATGTGATCATTAGCGGTGTTTAAAAAAGTCGCCGTCTAGACCGGATAGGGTGGTGTTCCACCGCTTCACGTTCAACTAAAGTGTTAATTAAGTATTTTCCCTCTATTTCTCAATAAATATGTGTTAATATGCATATTTTCACTATTTTTATCTATTGTTTTTATATTTATTTGTTAAAAATACAAAGGCTTAGAATCGCCTAGCACCATTTAAGCCTCGTCTATGTGCTAGGCGGTGCTTAACCGCTCGCCTAGTTCCTTCACTTTTTAAAACACTAATCATTGCTCCCTTCGTTCTTTTTTATATGACGCTATTTATTTTTTCGTTACTTTGACCCTCGTCTTATCTATAAATATTTGTGTAAATAGCTAAGTGTATAAGTTAGCTTTAAAGTGCTTTTGATGATGAATCCAATAATATTCATTTCACATTCAAAAAGTAATTATTTAAATCTATATTGTTGGTTAAAGTTTAACGAAAAAGTCAATAGTGTCATATAAAGTAGGACGGAGGAAGTAGTTGATAATGTGTTTATTACAACCATCTGATTCTTTGCGTTATTTTTATCATCTAACTTTAGTATTAGTCTAGGTTTTCAACTATTTTGATAGCAGCCTATATGACAACAGTGTGTAAGATCCAGCAAAAGTAGGTACCGGTTTTGTTCCATCTTCACGTTATAACTGTAATGGTCATCGTCCAGCCCTATTATTTGTTAGCTAAAGTTTCGCATACATGTTTTTCCCTTTATATCTAGCGCCAAGCATACATTACCGCTTCGCTAATATTCATGGTCCATCTACTTCCTTTACAGCTCCTTATACCACATATATACGTATGCCTCTATTCCCTCTACTTTTCTATTTATACTAGTAAAAATGTACGTGCGCCACGCACGTGTCTAAATAATGGCATTACTTGGCACGACCATGAGCATTACATTGTGCTTGATTATATTTTTTTATTATAAATTTTAAAATAATATCTACATTGCAATATTATGGTACAGGAACATAAAGGGCATTATCACCACATGCATGTATAATGCATTACACCCTACAATCAAACCACATTTGCCCTTAATGTGACTTAAGTAGCGAGACAAGATTGTTGAGTCTTTGTTAATCCATTGGATTCATCAAGCAAGATGTAGAACAATAAAAGCTCCATTAGATACGCCCGCCCATGTGCATTCCAGATGCATTCCAGATAACATTCGATACATGGCCATGTACGCACCTGCATCCTGACGCGCTAGACGTTGGAATGGGAGCAAGAGCTTAACCATACAGACAGATTTATAAGTTAGATTATTAACCCCTCAAGAATTTGCCTAAAATTATTCCATTATATTAACTAATTCACCATGTACTTCAAAATTATTCCATTATATTAGCCTAAGATGATACAGATAGGATACGGACAAGAAATAAATAATTTAATTCACCTTCAAGCTATCCATCACAAGAATAGATTTGTTTGCATAATTTCAAGGATAAATACAACAATGCAATATGTCAAATGAGCACAGGATAATGAGATAAAAGCAGAAAAGAAAAAAGAAAAAAAGGAGCACAGAATACAATACGAATACCCACTGGCTGCAATGCAAAGCAGGCACCAAATTTCCTTGTATGATCTTGCTCTGATCTAATAAAATCAAAGATTAACCTGCGCAAGATGGAACTCCAAATCAGTAAAGTTGTATAGAAATTATTGCTTAAGTCCCATTGAGATGAGCATGGAGTGCTCCGGCCATGAACATAAAAATATGCTCACCTGCACAGTGCGTGTTCGGAACATTGTATCAAGGCCAAGAGAACCAACTTTAGGCATATAATTCCTCATTATGTCATATCTTCGGTACAAAGCAACATCAATTATTTAGTCAGGTTGTTAGAAACTCAACAATATTGCATAAGATAAATGCTTTTTTGTCTCAATGATAAAACATGGACTATCTCCATGTTGTTGTGCGAAGCAAGGGGAGAAGCAGCATATTATTATGTCAGCTTCTGTTGGAAACATGGTATGCTACGGGAACACCGACAAAGTTCAACAAACTAAAGTGAAACAAGTTTCAATGATATACTGTCAAGGGCTCCTCATCATCATTTAAATCGAATGCACTTTGCATACCAGGCCGCATGAAAACCCGTCCCTCATTATCATCAAAGAATTCATCGATTTCATCATCTATCGGCTTATTAGTCTCCAAGTTCTCCTCAGCTGGGTCAGGGGGGGGGGGGGGGTCAGGTTCTGCTTTTCAATTCCAGCTTTACAAAAAGAACTTAATTACCTAATCCCGGGCGTTCTGATGCATCCGGAACTCAAGTACCAGAATCATGCGATATCGACGCTGGCATTCAATGTTCTTATCAAGAAGAGTGATATTAGCTTTTGACTTGATCTGAGCAGCACCTTCACTTTGCTGGTTGCAAACAGCAACGCACCTTGTTGGTTCATCCCGGTACTTAATGTATTTCTGAGGCGATATCGACGCTGGCATTCAATGTTCTTATCAAGAAGAGTGATATTAGCTTTTGACTTGATCTGAGCAGCACCTTGACTACGCAGGTGACCTTTATGTGCCAACAAAGTAAAATATAAGTAGTGTCACCATATTAGACATCCATATCCAAAGGCAACATGAAAATCAAAAGCGACATGAATATCCAACAGTTACCTTGAATTCACTATTCGTGGATAGATTGTCCTTTTGACGCTTCCGGTAGCGCTGAGTGCTATCACGCCATTTCGATCTTTGCAATTCCTCTGGGGTAGCAGGATCCGCTGGATCACACCCACAAACAAAAAGTTACTTTACAAAGAAAAAGCAAATTAACTTTTAAAAGAAAGTTGATCACCTTGAATTGTGTTCTCATTTTTACGTTTACGGTAGCATTGAGTGTTTTCACGCCACTTGGACCTTTGCAATTTTTGTTTGTCATTATGATCTGCAGTAACACACTCGATGTTTTCAGCTTCCTGCATTCGACCGGTCGGTGCAAGATGCCAATTATCATTCCTATGAAGCCAGCCATCATCACCTTCAACCAATATAGTATCATGCAAATACGTTGTGGACATTTTAAAACCCAAAAAAACAAAAGATGAGGTGTATAACGATGATGTTAGCAATAAAATATGAGTCATATAAATTCGTACATCAATATTACAATCAGTCAGAAAAATAAAAAGCACTGGGTAATAAGATGCATCATATTTCAAAATATGTCTTCACCTGTTGGATCTGTTGAGACCGGTGTCGCTTTTCCGTTACTCCATGAAGTTGTCATGTTATTGGAACCTAAACCCAATGCAGGGTTTGTAACAACAGAAAGTGTAGAGGGACCTAAATAAAATTGGATAGATTTACATAAAAATTTAGACACTGTGTCTAAATTTTAATAGATGACAATTATGCCTATTGAGTTGAAAAAATAATGAACCTGTATGGAGAACGAACGACATGATATTTTGGCTATTTGTGGAGCATGGCGAGACAATGCCACACACTGTTGTATTGACACTGGAGCCTAAGTTATGATAAAACAATTAAAGAGTTAAACTCTGCCATATGTAGCGCATAATGCACATTGAGTCAATCAATATATTTTTCATATTATTTATTAAAAAACACAATTTATCATAGTCTTGAAAAAGCACGCATGGTACCTGGTTCATTCTTCATTGATGGTGCAGTCATTGAATTGTGCTAGGAATTCTCCAATTCGGCCTTTTTCCGTGCGCGATACTGATGCTTCCTTTCAGCTTCTTTTTTACGTTTTTGAGCGAGCTCATTATCCACCTGGCGTCTTTGTTGGTCTGATTTTTTTTTTAAAAAAAATCATAACTCTGACAGGCCTGACAACATTTAAATGAAAACCAAAATTGTGCCACCATCTGAAGAAAAATAATAGTGAAGAACCATTTAAATTGACATTTGTGCAATCACTAAGAGGTTGACGCACATATGAGGTCCTAGCAGATTTTCCAGGGGAATCAACACCAACTTGACGCATGCATCCATGCGCACCTGAAATTCATTGACAATGATCGACATTGATGTCAGTAAAAAAAATGTTTGTGCATGGTCATAGAAAACCTTAGCCGCAGTTTACAACTGACCATTGCCGTTGATGTTAGTACATCCGTAGAGTGGGGTTGAATCATCAGCCAGAGCACCGGACCATAATGACTGAATGCCGCCCATGTTAAAAGAAAATTAGCACACTTGGCGTGAATGAAACCATGTGAAAAATAAATAGACATGTACGCGAGGTTAACTTTGACCTATTTCAGGTATAGAAACACAATGTGCCGATCATACATGTACTGCCGCACCGGGGGGGGGGGGGGGGAATTTATATCTCTAAGCTTTCTGATTGATTTTAAAATTACCACAACCTGGTTGCAGAGAGGCAGAGCAAAAGAAATTAAAGTGATCCAGTGAAACAGCAAATTCATGCACTCGAACCCAAAAAAGAAACCGTAGAATATACACCGCCCCCGGCATAGCCTAGAGCCACCTTGACGAGCCGACGATCACTGGACGCCGCCAAGCGTCCAATAGGGTCCAGCGAAGGGTAGGAAATCAGGGTACAACACACATCACAAAATGCAAAGGGAAGGAACATCACCTGAGCAATTGCCTGGTCGACAATGGTGACGATTGCCTGCTCCCCGATGGCGACGATTGACAAAATCACAATCGTGATGATTGCCTGGTCGGCGATTTCTTGGTCGAGCGAGGACGGCAACAACCTAACCTGCTCCACGTGACTCTGCTATGCAAAGAAACCTTCCAAATGATTTTTTTGTGCCGCTTAGTAGTTGAAGCCAAAATTTCTATAGAAAAAGAAAGAAATAATCATGGCCAAAGGAAATTAA
Source organism: Eragrostis tef (assembly GCA_000970635.1). NCBI lineage: Eukaryota > Viridiplantae > Streptophyta > Magnoliopsida > Poales > Poaceae > Eragrostis > Eragrostis tef. The sequence continues at coordinate 1,235 of LAPY01000889.1, read as the reverse complement.
TGCGAGAAGGAAGGTTCCTGCGCCTGCTAAGTGAAGGAAGGTTCCTAATTCTACTATGCGAAAGAAATTAGTGCCGGGCAATAATTGTATTCAACTTTGTGTAAACAAGGAAAGAAATAAATATGGAAAAGAAATATGTGAAGGTGCCGGGCACTATTTGCCATAACATAGCACAACGTTAAACAAGAAAAGATTAGCGTGGGCCACTTTAAACGAAGGAAAGAAATATTAGCGTTTAAACAAAGGAAAGCATTGATTTTTCAACGTAATGAAAAGGAGGTGGGACGTGGGTCCGCGGGTGGAGGCAGCGTGGGTGGGAAAAAATTTACCATTGTCCACCGCAAATGAATTAATTTGGACACTTGTCCATGTTCCATGTCCACCTTTTCGCAGACCCGGCCAAACATAGAAAGATCTGATGGTAGATATTGAATGTGATCTTTTAGATAAACGGTGGATAAACAGGTGGGGTAGATTCTGACAGCTAAAAACTATTTTTGTCTCAACTGGTTCTTTAAGGGTTTAGATGTTACTGGTACCATACACTTAGAAATGAACCGCCCTATTTATACCTATGAGAAGAGTCTGTGGCCTGTCCCTCCGTGCAGTATATACATTATATCGATCCTTCATTAGGAATAGGTGGCATCACGGTATATACATTATATCGATCCTTCATTACCGTATTTAGGAGTTGCTTGCTTAAGTTGCATGCCATAAAGAAGGGCAAGAATCAGTTAATAGTACCAAGTCTCACGAGCTATGATCCTTCATGTTTCAACTTGGGGTCTGTGTGCCTTCAGATAATGCAAAAAAAACAGTTTTTGTACTGGATTTTGAGGCAGAACTGCTTTTTCTAGCTTATTTTAGATTATTTGTCAAAACAGTTTATATATCCAATCGTTGGGTCGTTTGGCAAAGTATGTTATTCTAATTTTACTAAAATAGATTATGCATGTCAAATGACTGCAGTACCTAAAGTTAAGCTTCAGTTTGTTCACACCTTGTAAATGAAAATAATTGCAAAAGTTAAGTTAAATATTAAGTAGATGACTACTAATAAGATCACGTACAACATTGCTTTCTTTTTCTTTTTTGCGAATATAGTCAAGTATGGCAGTGGCGGACCCAGTATTTTACCAAGGGTATGCCGCGAAAAAATTTTCATACACAGTTCATGATAATCGATATACAATTGTCGGATACCTAGATTAAGGTATCCTAACCAGAGATAC